>CM062294.1:25759521-26003220 GCA_031216915.1 Pictodentalium vernedei
AATACACACGATATATAATTTTGTTACAGTAACGCCACTGTGGACTGGTCAATTTCCACGGATGGGCAATATTTCCACGGACGCAATAATAATATTGGATTCCAAACACTAATTACAGGAATAATCATCAAACATTTAATTAATGAAGCACCGGGTAAATTAAAATTTTGATGATAATGTTTTTTATTACCTGGTAAACGCATGCGTGGACATCACTGCCTACGCGCGGAATATGACCGGTTGTGTGGCGTGAGGGGATTTAAAATGCTGAGTCAGCATGTTTATAAGATTTTTTTAAAAATCTTCCTCAGAACTACTGATCAGAATCTTTTTGTATTTCGTACACGTCATCTACAGGAGCCCCAATTTTACCTTAGGGCAATATGGGGAATAATCTTTAAAAATCTTTTTCTTCCGAACCACCAGTAAGAATGTTTTAATATTTGGTATGCATCATTGTTACAGGGGTCAAATTCATTCTTTTTTCCAAATCAAGTCCCTCGGTTAATATCTGAGCTTCCTATAGATGGGGGTGGGGGCGAATTTTAACTTAATGCAATGAGGGAATTAATCTTTAAAAATCTTCTTCAGATCCACCTGTCAGAATCGTTTGAAGTATTCATGTCAACCATTGTCCTCCAGGTTAGGGACGCTATTATATAACAACATCAAAATCATCAAATCAAAATTTTGCAATTGTTTTTCGTACTGTTGACATGTAGTTCTTCCTACTTCGAGTGTCCTGATGAAGATCCAGTTCGGGTCGAAAGCTTGGCAATGGAGTTGAGACGATGATATATGTTGTTAGAATCGTTTGATATTTGTAATGCAGCATCCTTATGGAGGGTTGATCCATTTTCGTTCAATTCAAGTCGCCGGGTTGATATTTGGGCTCTCTATTGGAGGTGTCCGAATTGTTTTGCACGCTTATGCTTCTATCTTCATAAAATACACGTTTTTTCTGAAAAAACCGAAGCGAACAATAATTTTTTTTTGTATTGTTCTTGAAAAATATGGATCACATTTGCGGACTATTTAACTATTTCTTTGTTTTACGTTTTGGTTATTTTTGGCATTAATTTGTGTTTTTAATAATTTTTTAGTAAGCTGTAGGCGTGTAATAAATACAAAACAGCATACACGTTCAAACTGTCATTTTTTAGCGCACTCGATCGATTTCAGCGGCATGGCCAAGAAAATATTTACCTTGATGCGATTCTCTATAACATTACCTCCCCTTAATTTGGTAAAGCTGTTCAGGCATTTATAATTAAACTTTTTTTCGATTCATGCGTTTTCACATAAAACGATTGGCTCACACTATTCTGTTTTTTCTTTTCATAACTCAATGAACCGAAAAAATTTTCTTTTCATAACTCAATGAACCGAAAAAATCACAATTAGGTCCGCCCCCAGCCACGCCCCTAAAATACCAGTCTTCGGAGTTGCAACATGGTGTCAAATCAGTAGAAGTTAGAACACTGGCACGTTCTAAATATGAAAAAGAAAAATAAATTTATATTACTAATTTATCACCATGAAATGATTTATAAAATATTTAAATGACCGTGGTGGGTCATTTTTTCTTTTTCTTCACAACTGTATTTATTTGACATTTCAATTTTTACGCACACTGGGTGATCGTCTGCGTTCATCGTTTTACCCAAATCGATTGTAAACAATGGCTGGTCACGACGAATATGGCAATTTTGACATTGAATTCAACTAATTTCATGTCATCTGGCTTTATATCTAACTCCACTTTTACAAACTGTGTTTTTCAGTTCTCGGGAAACGGTCAAAACCAAAATACAATGTAATACTGACGGCCTACTTCCACCTACCACGGAAAGTAACTTTTACCTGAAGTGAACAGTTGAATGAAATTTGAGGGAGGCGTGGCTTATGACGTTTTCTTTGCATTACGTAATTCATTGGTCAAAAAAAATTTAATGACATAAGTGCATCTGACTTGGAAAGTGTGTCAATTGCTACCTGCATTTCAATAATATGCGCCCATCTTTTATGTCAGAAAAATAATATGTCTACCAGTTTTAGTTTTTAAGTGTTTGTTCTCTGAAGTAGAGGACGACTAACACTATTTATTTATTTGGGTCGCGAACGTTTAATTATAAGGAATGATCATTTCTTTTTGTCTATTTCTTGAGTTATGAACCCCAAAAAACAAAGTCCAAACTGTGTAAATGGGCGTACTTAAAACACTGAGAGAGATGGGAACTTCAAATAAAAACTTATTTTTTTTAATATTCTTGTATTTTTATCATCGATGTGCGCATCATTTCACAAACTACAGTTCTTTTCCTGTGGCGTAGTATAAGCAAATAAAAGCTATCTTGTTACACTTTTTTCCCAAATCAGTTTAAACATTGGACTTTTGTTCCCAGTAGAAACCCATTTAAAAAAATAGAAAACTGCCTTTTCAGACCCTTTGGTGATCTATAACTTTTTTTACATTCATTGTATCAACAGTGTGCGCATCGTTGCATAAAATACAGACATTGTTCTTTTTAATAATCTAAAAGTCTGTCAGATGTGGTTTTCCGTTGTTTTTCCTCTGATGAATTAAAACGTCCAAATTGCTATGAAAAAAACATTCTCGGACTGCACAATAACGCAGAGATGGATGAGAAATTACACAGTAATTGCTTTAATTGGTGTCGCTATTTCACACCTCATTGTCATTCATACACGCACATCAAGTCTCTGAAATTTCACACCTCACCACTCACATTCACTGCCTTCTAAATTGGATTTCGTCTCGCAAGTTCAGTAATCTCAAGGGAGATAATTTTCGCCTAAGATATTATTTTAATCAATATTGTTGGGTATGAGGGATAATATTGAATAAGAAGCCGACGGCAGCGAGTTCAGTATTATCCCTCCGCCAAACTCGATTAATAATTTGTTAGTAAACTAAAGGCATTCAGTAAATACAGAACAGCATACTTGTTCGAACAGTATTTTTTTTTACCGCACTCTATCGATTTGGGCGGAGGGATAATATTGAACGAGAAGCCTTCGGCTTCTCATTCAATATTATCCCTCCGCCCAAATTGATCTCGTGCGATAAAGAATGACAGTTCGAACGCGAATGCCGTTCTGTCTATTTATCGTAGTTCAATATGAGGACGAATCTTTAAAACTCTTCGTCTCCAGAACCACCAGTCGGAATCTTTTGACATTAGGTAGGCAATTTCGAGAGTTTTGTTTTTTCAAATAAAGTCACTGGGTTAATATTTGGGTTACTTATGGGAAGCCTAATTTTACCTCGTCGCAAACGATGACTATTCTTTGACATCTTCTTGAGAGCCACCATTCATAATGTTTTGATTCTTGGCATACAACACTATAACAGGGATCAGATTCAACTTCCTGGATTCATATCTGGACTCCCCATTGGGGCCAAAATTCAACTTAGTGTAATATGATGAATAATCTTAAAAGAATCGACACCTTCAGATCCTTCTTTCAGAATCGACTGATATTTTATATATGACATCGTGGGGATGGAGGGAAGGGATCAGCTTCAAGTTTGTTCAAGTCAAGTCCCTTGGTTAATATTTGGACTTCCTAGTTTTGCATTTCTGGAAATCTGGGCATTATTTCTGTGATTACGTTAGGTAAAGAGTTTTAAATAATATAATTATCGTTAATAATGAAAAGTAATAAACAGAGTATTCGCTTGGACTGGTTACGTGAAATAATTCATTCGAGGCGAGGGACTATATTGTTAAACACTTTCTGTTTGTACAGCATTCCTCACCTCTCATGAATTAATTCACGTAATCAGTCCAGTCAAGTGATTACTCTGTATATATCAATGCAAATTAAAATCTTCCACTGAGTAAAATATAAGTAACTATAAAAAGTACTGTAAAATATTTTATAAATTTAAAAGACAATGGAAAGCGCTATATTATAAACAATTTTAATTCATCAGTTGAATTTGATCTCGTTCTTTCTGAACTCGTAATTCGATTGGCTGAGAGCCCATAGGTTCTGGGCTCTAATCTCGAATAAATTCATTCTTGCCATGCTCCAATTGATGGGGTGGAACAATTAGGACGTGTCTGTATCCACACTACGCGCGCACAACAGCGCGAATCATTCAGATCACTGATTGAACATTCCCCAGCATTGTTTTCTGTGGTAACGGATGTTAGATAATTTAATATTGATCATCCGCCTTCTTGATTCCGATCCAAGTGTTCTGTCCTCATAATTTTAGAGATTGGAATGCTCCTTCCAAATATTTGTTACTTTCCAGACTGATATTTTGTATGATGATTTGGAGAATGTCACAAACAGAAGCGTGAACAATTTGAACTAGGTTTTGAAGTAAAATTACGCACTGTGCACTTTGATAAGCTTTGGAAGTAATATTACGCTCAGTGTAGCCTGTGTCGGTCGATTTCCGTAATTACCCAACGAATCGCCCACATCCACCCGCGTAATATGCAAATTCAGCAGTTGAAAATTTTTTATTTTTTAAAAAATTTCAACAAAACCATATCAAGATTCTGTATATCGCATGAATTTTCGAATGTTTTTTTACACTGCTTATTTAATTCATTGTCGCCAAATTCTCCGAAAACAACCAACAATCAGTTCGTTGGCTCAGACGCTTCACACCATGACGTCATGAATGTGCTTTACTTGCACCTGTTGTCGTAATTGGCGGCATGTGAACTACGCACAAAAATACAATGCTGCTGCTGCTGCTGCTGTGGGACCACGCGACGATTAGACACCAGTTGATAGACATAACACATGGGTTGTTACGTCGAAATTAACGACGTTTCATGTGATATATCACGTATAGAACACAACTGGTGAAAGATTCATTTAATTTGACAGCAAAAACTGCGATTTTCTCATCAACAAATAGAATATATTTTCAATGTGAAAACTACTTCTTGTTCCATCTGTCACTTAATTTTATCGCACCACAGAATAAAACAGAATGATCTCCCTTCTCTCTAATGAACTCTTACGTCACCCGTGTCATGAATCGAACACACCTTGTAAATTCGATCACGGCTGAGATCGAAAATGACATTTTGTTATTGTTTTTCTTCAAATAAAACGGGTTTGGGGATTTTCTTTTCACTTGTAACGATGATAGAAATCACAAAGGAGATAAACGCCTCTTCGTTGCTCGTTAACAAATGGTGTTCCTAAGTCAAATTCCCGAATATCTAACTCAACAAGTGACGTTTATCTCCTAAATATTAAAGAAAAATCAAAATAACTTATGTAATACGTGGAAAAATCTAAAAAAAAACGTAATAAAAAGGCAAAAATGACACGTCAATGCCGTCATATCACTGTAGGGAACAAACGTAAGCCTGTCAGTTATCCAGTTAATATTACTCAGGAAATTAATAATTTCTTTATAAATATGTTAAAGCAAACCTGAAGTCGGATATAAAGATCCAATAATTATTTCACTCATACTATTTTTTGGCAGCTACACAACCAAGTTCCTTATGAATCCAACTTCTGAACAAGACGTAAATCAAAATCCATGAAAGCCAAAAAGAGTAGAGATCGTGACAACATCGGCCCTTTCCTGGTTAAACATATAATTCACGAAATGGTGCCCTCACTTGCTCACATTGTTAACCCTTTCAACTCATAAGACAGATATTTAGGTCCAAGGCATAATTTCTTCCCATTTTTGCCTTTTTATAAGAGGTTTATACGTGGGGGCATTGATGATAAAATAATAACTGCGGTCTGCAGCCGGACGGCTGCAGACAGCAGTTATTATTTTATCGTCCCTGTATATTAATATTGGACTGACCACCTCACTGTAACTGTACACCAAGGCAATATATTTCCAGGAAACGAGGGTTCAAATGGTTAATAGCTCATTTGAACAGGGTGTCTTCCCCGACATAATGGAAATTTCTAAAGTGATTCCGACTTACGTATCTGGCTTACGTAAAGTCAATAATTACCGACAGGTGATTATTTCGCCGACATAATTACGTCACAATTCACCACGGTCTTCAATTATTGGGCCATGTTGCTGAGGAAAACAATAAAGGAAATAAAATAACACACTCGTTGTCTTTCTTGAACTCTCAAAGGCTTTTAACACGATACGTTACAGTATCTTATTAAGCATTTTGGAATATTATGGTATTCGTTGAGTTAGCTTATAATAGTTCAAGAGTTACCTGTCCAATAGGCAGCAATACGTCGTGATCAGAGATCTTAAGTCATCCACAATCCCAGTTACTTCCGGAGTGTCAGAGGTCTCCAACCTAGAGCTGACGTTGTATCTGGTGAATTTTAATGACCTTCGTCAGGCTGCATCCTTAAATCTAGTGCCATTTGCCGCGGACACAACAGTTTATTCATAGGGACCTGAGATACATATTCTTGCAAACAAAAGATTGATTACCCGGATGGTGACATGGTTGGTCACATAATTCTATGCTTAAGCAAATGAGCTAATATTTTCCGGTAAATGAGGTGAGATTAATTTACCAAAATGGTACCGTGAAGATTCGGAAGGTCTTTCCTGTTATAGCTGGTTACATTGTGAAATAAAAAACTTTAAAAAAGATGTTGTGACGATAATGAAAACTGTTGTTTATATCAGAAATTCGCCTACTTTCGTCAATCTTCGTTCTCCTTGGTGTTACTGTTTCAGATATTCGAGTGTGGGTACTGAATTTTCCCTTTTTGTGATTACCACTGCGAAAACCTAAGCCAAAGAGAAAACGATAGAAACATTTTCCAGAAACACAAAATACACCGAAATTAGGCAACATTATCGAAAGAGCGTCTGATTGAGTGTCAGAAGAGAAGAGTGTGAAGATGGTTACAGGGTTTGATGTGGATGCAGTGGTACGCCGTCTGAAAGCGATCATGATGGTATTTAATCCTTTACCTAACGAATCGCCCTCATCCGCCCGCGTAATATGCAAATTGAGCAGTTGAAAGAATTAAATTTTTCAAAATATTTCAACGAAACCATATCATGTGACCCCTCTTTGGAACGAGCTCATTGAACTCGTTCCAACGAGGGGTCACATGATATGGTTTTGTTGAAATTTTTTGAAAAATTAAAAAAAAATTGTATTTGTATAATAAATTTTGATATCGTCTGCGTTGGGTAAAGGGTTAACTACATATTAGTCATACAGGAAATACATGCAAAGTAAAGATCAAAGGTCAATTCTATCATAAAGTAAAAGTAAAAGCACAGAAAGACACGTGTGTGTGAATGGGTTAATCGATCTGACACAAGTGCCATACTGATTATCCCATTCACACACATGTATCGTTCTGTGTTTATTACATGCCTTAACATCTACAAAAAGACAATTATTAAAGTACACTAAGCAATTCATATGACAACTATCAACAAAAACAGCACATTTTATCGCCAAACAAATTTGCGAGGGGTACCCAGTTACTGTTTCGTCCCCTGAGTTCCAATGTGTTCTATGTGCCTAATGGCACATAGAACACATTGGCACTCCGGGGACGATTTTCAGCTATCGCAAGCGATTCAATTGTAATTGCGTTGCACTATTTGTAGAAAATTCCAGTGAAATTTCTTTTCTATTTAAAAATAGTGCATCAATGATTTCCATTCTGCACATATGTGAGGAACAGGTTTTCATTTTCTGCATGGTTTAATGTTGCTGTAGATGGAGATTTCATAGAACAGGTCTCACAATTGTCAAATTCAAGGATTTTCAAAGCCCTACTCACTGGTCCTAACTAGGGCTCTCCGGTTATTACTCCCGCTCCCTTTAAGGGAAGTGGGAGGAGGAGATAAAATGACCAGAGGGCCCTAGTTATGACTGATGAATGCAGGGCCTTGAAAATCCTTGAATTTGACAATTGTGAGGCCTTGAAAAATGCTAAAATATGTCATGAAATGGCCTTGAATAGCCTTGAATTTTTTCAGTCCTTGCCTGCAGGAATCTTGTTTTAAAAAATCAGGAAATTTGTTTGCGGCTAAATACATGTAGCACATGGACTTCCTATTTTCGTATCTAATTAGCACTTACAATATGGCCGCCATGGACTGGTCACTTTCCACGAGTGGGCAATATTTGCATGGACACAATAATATTAGATTCCAAACCCTACATGTAGTTATAGGAAAGATCATCAAAAATGGTACAACCCGGTGCTTCGTTAATTAAAATTTTGTTGATAATGATTTTTATTACCAGGTAAATGCATGTGTGGACATCACTGCTGTATCGATTGATCCATTCACACTCGTGTCATTCTGTTAAATACACGCCTGCACGTCTATAAAAACAATTATTAGAAGGACACTTAGCAATTCATTTGACAACTATCAACAAAAAGAACACATTTTATCAACAACCAAATTTGAGAAGGGGACCAGTGTTACTATTTCGTCCCCTGAGTTCCAATGTGTTCTATGTGCCTACTGGTGTGACTACTGGTGTGACTACTGGTGTGACTACTGGTGTGACTACTGGCGTGACTACTGGTGTGGCTACTGGCACATAGAAGACATTGGAACTCAGGGGACGATTTTAGCTATCACTAGTGATTCAAATGGTAATTGCGATGCATAATTTGTAGAAAATTCCAGTGACATTTCGTGCCTCTATAAAAAATAGTCCCTCAACGATTTCCGTTCCGCACATATGTGCAGAAAAGATTTCCATTTTCTGTCTGGTTTAGTGTTGCTGCAGATGGGACCAGGGACCAGGGGTGACATGTAAACAAGTGTCCATATCAATGTGTATACAGCACCCCCGAACCCTGGGGGGGGGGGGGGGGGGGCAGGGGTGACAGGCAAACATTCGCATGTAGTTTAGAAAAGTGGAAATAAATTAGCAAAATAATTACAGAAGTAGTAACAAATTGTTAATTCTCTCCTGTGATTTTTCCCATGTAGAAATAGATATTTCCCCCTTGGCCCCTAAGGGAGCGGGTGTGGCATATAAAAAATTACACAGGAATTGCAGAAACTCAGAAATATGGTTGTCGTAAAAATCACGCCACAATTCATCCCGTTCGTCAGGTTTTGAGTCATTTTGCTGGTGAAAATAATAAAGGAAGTAAAAATAACACACTCGCTGTCTTTCTTAACCTCCCAAAACCTTTCGACACGATTAATCACAGTATCTTATTAAGCAAGTTGGAATATTATGGTATTCGTGGGGTCAGCTTAGAATGGTTCAAGCGTTATCTGTCCAATAGGCAACAATACGTCGCGCTTAGAGATCATGAGTCATCCACAACCCCAGTTACTGCCGGGAGCCAAAGGGTTCGATCCTAGGGCCGACTTTGTTTTTGCTGTATGCTAATAACCTTTGTAATGCAGCCTTCTTAAATCTAGTGTTATTTGTCGACGACACAACAGTTTATTCATTGGCAAAAGTCATAGATATTCCTGTAAACCATACTAATCTTGAACTAGAAAAAATATTTGTGGTGTTACGAATCGTCATTAAAATTTCTAGGCATACATATTGATAAGCATCTCTCACATAAGGCTCACATTTCTAATTTGTGTTCAAAAATAGCTCGTGCAAACTATATTCTTAAACTCCGATAGACTGTGTTTCCGGCCTAGGAATACGATACATCATAATTTCAGTATGGAGCATGGCTGTGAAGTGAATGTGAGGGGAGACCAATTAATATTTCAACATGCAGCCCGAAGGCTGCATGTTGAAAATAGTAACTGGTCTACCCCATGATAATGGATATGGAATCTTCCAGTTTCTGTCATTGAACTAATATGGAATATACCACCAGGTGTCAAAAGGTTAACAAAGTTAAAACTATATTGTAACATGTTGGAATGAAAACATTGTATTATAATTTAATGAACAGTCATTTGATTTATGAGATCCATGTTTGGGGTAACTCGAATGTTATAAATAAGTCGTTTTTAATGCAGAAACGCTCTACAAGAATAAAGATTACCGACCTTTTTATGCCCCATATATCTCTGTTTCTATTTGACTGGGGGAAATCATAATCTCCCCATATCTTTTAATAACTATGTTGGTGTTGTAGAAAATAGAAGTGGAAGATCAACCAGACAACCAGGCATGTTTCTTGAAAAAAGATCTCGAACACAGTCACTAGATTTTTTGTAAACAATATTTTATTCGTCATGAAATGGTTTGGCAGACAGTCATATGCCTATGTATATACCTCACCGATACATAAAATATACATTTTTATTTTACCAACAGTGGTGCATAAAAAAGTGCAGAGTTGTGAAGTTTGTTGTGGACACCGCTTCTTATCAATCAAAGTTTCTGTCAAACTAACTTGTGGCATGAGTCTTGATAGGATTCTTCAGCCTGATTTTGGGATGTAATGACTGATTGATGTAAGTTATTCTACTTCTCGGGTAATTATTGGAATCTCATCATTTGTTTGATATAGTTATTTATCATATGACTATGACATTTTTACCCTAAATATCACTACTGTTTGACGATGTTTTCCAAACTGTTGTATCACACCGGGTTAGATTTTTCCGTAACAAAAGTCCATATCACACTCTTACGGAAATCAAAAATCCATATCACATTCCCACGGAAATATCCGAGAGTTTCCGTAAATAGTTTTCGTAACTAGGGAAGTCGTTGTTGTTTCGTCTGCTATTTTGCAACCGGCGTTTCACCGCATATTAATTAAAATGGCAAATTTGGGTGAATTTGACATCGAAACAATGTCACATGATAAACATTTCATCATAACAGTGTGTTGATCCGTGTCGTCGCATCACGTCTCGTTGAGGTGGCCAGATTTTCGGATCACACTTGCTGCCGCAGCGAGTGTGATCCGAAAATCTGGCCACCTCAACGAGACGTGATGCGACGACACGGATCAACACACTGTAATGATAATATCTATGTACGGCTCTAAATATGCGAATATTTTCTGAATCTGTTTTTGTTTCATCTCCCGATACGATAATGTTAATATCTTCAATGGTGTAGCCTATGTTTTGAAACAAACTTTCTCTTTGGTTTTTATAGATTGGACAAAAATGAAAGTTGTGTTCAGAGTCCTCCCTCGTATTCTTGGTTACAGGACCATTTCGGGTAATCGCGCAGAAATCATTCATACATGTGACCATTCAAGTCGCTGCATCTTAATCTTAATTTGCAGTGCAATATCTGGCCTCTTCTCCCACCAACATAATAATACCCTGGAATGATAGGGTCGTTCCTTCTAAGAATGTTTTTCACTACCTGTAGAGATTCACAGCTTCTTATATTTATATCCATATCATTCCAGAGTCTTACAGCAGACGGCAAAAAATAATCAGAATAAATTTTAGACTGACATTGCATTTCACGTAGGTTATTTGATGAACGAAGTGGATAATTCATATTTATTTATGTATTGATGTTTAAGGTCACATACTTACGCACAATGACTAATCATGACCGTGACAGTTTTACGGGTGGAGGAAGCTGGAGTACCTGGAGAGAACCACCGAGCAACGACGAACAGCTGCCAGCTCCCCAACATCGTAACTCCGCACTGTAGCACAGGCAGGGTTAGATTGGTTGAAGACATGCGTACCATCGACGTGTAGTACGCCTTAGTACACGGCGTCATCGTGCCCCCACGCGGGCAATGGAGTGAAGTATCTTGCCCAAGGACACAACGCGGTTGCCGCAGGTGGGATTCGAACCGAGGACCTCTCGACTTGCAGCCTGCACCTCTACCAACTGAGCCACTGCGAGGATAATTCATATATCCAGACACTTGGTGCGGAATCATTGATGTGAGATAATAAGGCGCATTACCAGACATAATGTTAAACATAGTAGCTATTTTGTGTCTTTTTCTCTGCTCTTGTAAAAGTTGTAATGTAATAAAACCAGTTTTGCGATATATACGATCGTGACTTGTGCCCCTAGGAATACCAAATATTGTTCGAAAGGGCTCAGATTGTAAAGCTTCGAGATCATCTAGTTTTAATTTTGAGCAGTTATCGCAAATAAAATCGGCGTAGTCAAAAAGTGGGAGAATAATGTAATGAGTATACCCTGTTTACCAAAGCTGGACAGTTTATATTTTAAACTACGGAGGCAGTTTATCATTGGAATGACTTTATGGATGATACAACCTACATGATTGCCCCAAGATCCCGAGTTTTGAAACGTAAGTCCTAGATGTTTGTGTACGTTAACTTCTGTTATAACAGAACCATTTAAATGGAGTTGCGACTTCGAATTTTGGTTATTTTTTTCTTGTCACTTGTTGCCCTCCCAACATTTGCTGACCCGAAAATTTGGAACATGCTGAATGAAAGACTGCGCAATATTCCACCTAGAGACACATTTAGAAAGGAGTTGATAAAAAATTGGTAAGATCGTATGATAATAATGTAAATTGTAATAACCCATATTGTGTAGATTGTTTAAGTTTTTAACCTTTTACCTAATATGAAAAGCAGACGACGCTTGCAAACAAAAATTTTTGAATTATTATTTTTTTCAGTCAGTTTTTTGTCTCAAAAACAAAGGTTATGGCCCCTAATGGAAACGAGCTCGACGAGCTGGTCCCAATGAGGGACCATAACCTATGTTTTTGAGACAAAAAATGAAAGAAATAATGGAAATTGATTGGCGATTTTTGAGAATAGCGCTGGCCGGTTTTGTACATTACGTTGGGTAATGGGTTAATTAACATCTATCAGGGCTAATAACTCTTTTGAAATTTGGCTTTTAGAAAACTTTCATTTATTCATACATTCTTAACTGGTTAAGTGCTGGAAGCCATCAACTTGAAACTGGTGGTGACAGAAGTTTTGGCGGGAAAGTTCATTTATTTGGGTGCACGATGTAGAAATCCGTCTTTTGGGATCGGGCACATAGGATGAGGGCTCCTATCAGCCTTGGGCATAGAAGTGGGAGATATAATGGCATATTGACACAGATGATGGGAATGCCTATAGACCATAGGCATAGGAGTGGATGAGGGCACGTCCTGCTAACGTGTAATCCGTTGGATTACACCATATGGCTATGTTTGCAGCAAGATATGGGCCTTATCTATTAACTAACAGGATTAAACATCTGTATTATGTTAAAGCTAAACCATGGTAGGGGAATCGAGACCAGATTCTTCGACATTTGAAGGATTTAAATGATAGCTCCTCTAAACTGCTAAATGAATCTGAAGCTGAAGAGGTGACAATCTCCTGGCAGAAAGCAAGGAGGTACATTCACTAAGAATGAATATGACTCAGGAAATTTCAAATAAATACAATATGGTATAGAGTTGGCTTCCTGGAAGTATCATCTTCACCCGCCCCTTGTGTTTCTCCATTCTCATGCTACTGTATTTCCACTTTTATTCTGTCTCAGACTACATGTAATACTTGTTTTCATCCAGTACCACCATCGGATGTTATACGTGATGTTTGTAATCTTTCTTGTCACACAAAATGGTCCTGTCCTGTACTTCTGAAACGTATTTGGGATGCCCTCTACTTTAGCAGTACTGTAAAACCAAACAGATGCACCTTCTTTGAGATTGTCGCTTCACAAATGATGATCATAATAATTCTTCTGTCGATTTGGGCTCTGCTGAAGGTAATCCCTGATGAATTTATGAGCTACTCACATTCGAGTTACCCGTTTCTGCAAGGACTTCCATACTGAAAATCTAGTGGAGTATTCACTGAAACATTACATAATTAGGTGGCATCCCTGTTGCTTGGTGAGTCGTTTAGCGATATACATATAACACGTATGGCAAATGGTCATCCGGGTTATCTCTTTGATTCTGAAAATATGCTGAGAGCTTAAACTTGACTGTCTTGTTTGCCCTCTCCACTTGTCCATTGGATTGCAGGTGGTATGGCGTTGTTCGAGTCCTGTGCCCGCTGGGTAACCTGCAGGCTTCTTGGAGGTGCTGACTGTCGAACTGATGCCCTGATCGGAATGAATCTGTCTGGAGGTCGAAACCACAAAAGCAACTCTTCTGCCAGCAATTTTCCGACTGTTCCAGCCTCGATATTCTTTATGGGGTATGCTTTCGTGTATTTGGTGAAGTAGTCTGTCACTACTAGAACGTACAGGTTCACTCGTGTTGTCCTATGTTCAATGGGTCTCATGATATCGCAGGCTACTCTTTCCATAGGAGCTCCGTCTGCAAACGAGTCAAAAGCTGCTTTCTTTATTCTGCATCTTCAATGGTGCGCATATCAAACACCAGTCCACATACTCTGAAATGTCGAGCTTCACTGCAAACCAATAATATGTCTATTTAAGTCTCACCAGTGTTTTACGATACCCAAGCGGCCACTTGTATGCGGGTTATGAGCTTGCTTAATTAAATCTTCCCTGATGCCCAGTAGCACAACTGTTCTATTCTTCTAGGGTCGACCATCCTGTTCTTCCACCACCAGCACACCTTCATGGATGTTCAACCAGGCGCGTAGCCAGGAAAACATTTCCGGGGGGGGGGGGGGGGTAGACCGATAACTGGGGGAGGGCATAGCAGATGCCGAAGGCATCTGATGCAGGCGCTGAAAGCGCGAGCATCTTGAGGGGGGGGGGGGGGGGTCTGTGTCCTCCCCCAGAAAAATTTCAAAATCTAAGTCTCAAATGGTGCATTCTGGTGGATTTTGGGATGAAAATTGTCTTTTTCACGTTAGAAAAACTTTTTTTTTACCATGATGCTGCGAATTTTTAAAGATGCAGGCAAAAAAAAAAATAATTCAAGCCACTTTTTCATTCGTCCCAGTTTCGCAACCGCGACGATTAGTCCCAGTTCTCCAGGCGATTCGTCCAAACCACATTTTCAATAATATCTGGACGATTCGTCACAAGACCGGGACGACTCCTACATGAAGGTTACCGCATCATGCACAAGTTTTATTTTTACGTTTAGATTATATATATTATTATTAAGGTATTATTTTTGTTAATGTAATAATTTTGTACTGACAATTATCTGTTTCATATATATTAATTATATTTTTATTTTTTATTTATATGTTTTGTTGTAAACATTAGTAATATTGTATTGTATTTTGAATTATAAACTGGCAGCTTGTTCTTAATGTGGTGTTGTTATTGTAAACTTGCTCTCTCTCTATCTTTGTCTGTCTCTCCTCTATTTCGGTCTGTCTCTGTGTCTCTCTGTGTCTCTGTCTCTTTGTGTCTCTGTCTCTCTTGTTCTTCTCATCGAAACAATTACTGGCAGAAAACATTTGGGGGGGGGGGGCAAAACTAGATTGGGGGAGGAACGTGCCCCCTCCCTCTAGCCACGCTCCCCTCCCCCGTGGCTACGTCATTGTGTATTGTGTTCAACTGCGGCCACTTAGTCCATATTTTCTTCAAGTCTGGGCCTCTTGGTGATACTTCCCTCCAATCTGGTCTTTCACTTTGCTGCTTCTAGTCCAGTACTTGGGTAATATCGCTTTCTCCCTCCTGCGATTTCCGCATCTCATCAGTTCTTATTCCAATCAATCTAACATTTTCACTTAATCCCATTTCACCCTCATGACGGCCACACTGCATACAGGTGTATGCAGGGTCCTCTGGACAAGGCATCGGCGTTGTTGTGGACTCTTCTCGGTCGATGTTTTATATCAAATTCAAATGCTGAAAGCTGCTCCAACCAGCGAGCCAACCAACTGCTCCTCCGGGTTCTTAAAATGCCTCAGCCAATATAGTGCCCCGTGATCCATTCTAATCATACAAATTTGTGTTTTGGCGTTTCAAAAGTCACCTGGCAGTCACTATTCCATTTATATTCCTTTCCTTTCTCAGTCAACTTGTGCAAAGAGTAAGCAATCTTGGCATAAATTGGCACAAATCGTCGAGAATACACGCATAAACCTAGAAAGCTCCTCAGCTCTGAAGTGTTGCGTGACACTGGGCATTCCTTAACAGCAGGGCTTGCCTTGAGTCGGGGCTGATCAGCCCAGGCCCCGAGATCAGCCCCGAGGATCACTTGCTGGGGGCTTTTTTTCAAGCCCCGACATTTTCCACAAAAAAGCACTAACAATAATGGACAAAATGGAAAATCAGCCCCGAAAAGCCCCCGACCTCAATATGTGGGGCACTTTTTTAGACCCCGACCATTTTACTCAAGGCGAGCCCTGCTTAACAGCCTTTGCCTTTGAAGGATCAGTTGACACGCCATCAGATGACACTATATGGCCAAAGCACTCTTGAAGAAATGACACTTATTTGGCTTCAGCTTCAATCGAGCTTATTGAGTCAACTAAAAACTTGATCAAGTCTACTCAAATGTTCTTCAAACGTCTTCAAACATATTAGGACGTCATCCAAATACGCCAAACAGGCCTGATAATTCAGTCCGAAAAGTACAGATTCCATAAAACTTTCAAATGTGCTACAAGCATTACAAAGGCCGACACTCATGACGTTAACTGGTAGAGTGCTGAAAGTCCATATTTGGGCTTTAATCTGCAATGCAGGTACTGCAACTTTAAAGCATCAGCTTCAGTGGCTGAGCTTCATGTTATCTTTGAAATGACATTTTTAGGTCTAATAAGATTTGCCTTGTTACAATTTATAGGAGAGTGCCCCCAGGCACTCTCCTATAAATTGTAACAAGGCAATGACAAGTGAATAAATTTAGGCGGCCTAAAATAATTTATCCCTCCTTTGCTACAAACGCTGTCTTTGGGTTTATCTTTTGACTCCATCCTGCTTGCCAGTATCCAGACATTAAGTCTACAGTGGAAAACCATTGCACGCCTGATAATGAATCTAGGGTGTATGTTATATGTGGAACTGGGAAGGCGTCTTTTACAGTAACTTTGCTCAGGGCTCTGTAGTTCATGCAGTGCCGTAATGTCCCATCCTTCTTCTTGACTATTAGTACTGGGCTTGCCCATGGAGTGTTTGACGATTCTACGATATACCTTTCTAACATGCCCTCTATACTCTTTTCTTTTTCCTTCTTTTGGTGTGTGTTGCTACTCTGCTTGGTTTCTGTTACACCACAGCTGCCTTTCCTGTGATGAGTGCATGCTGGACCCTATCAATGCAACCTAAATCCATTGGTGAGCTGGCAAACACAGCTGCATAATGCATAAGCAACTTCTTGAATTCATGTGCCTGAGCCGAAGTCAATTTATTGGATGCCTCGCTCCAAATGTCTTGTAAGTGTGCTGGAAAAACGTTTCGGCTGACAGTTTCTTCTCACAGCTCTGGTGTTCTTCAGCAACTTCTGCAGAGCTTATTCCTCCTGTTGTTGTGTTCTTATACAACACTCAACTCATCAGCTGGGTTCAATAATCGCACCAGAACGGTGTTTTTTTCTCCCACCATTTGGATTAAGGCTTTAGCTGTTAGGATGTGATGTTTGTCTGTCAAAGTTTGAATCTAGTCTGGGCTGCTTTATCTGTTGGTTCTGTACATTCCTTTTACTTCAACTTCATGTCTGGGTTGTATACTAATTGCCTCTTCCAAAGTAATTCTATAAACACCCACATGTCCTTCAAGTGTTGCTTTGTGGTTCTTCCCAGTCACGATCACCATCTTCTTTTTTGCGTTGATGTTACAGCTCTGTTCCTGTAGGAAATCTAGCCCCAAAATGCTGCAGTTAGCTCTCTCTTCATTACAGTTAGTTCGGGTTTCTGGCTACTTTCAAGGCCATCATATACGTCCTTTGGCACTATTGACAAAGTAGCCCCTGTATTGATCAAACTGTATGTTGTCTTCCCATTAAACTAGGTCAAAAGGTACAATCCTGACTCAGATGAACTTTTGGCTCATGTGATCTGGCGTCATCTCTTTTTGTCCACTCCACTGGAAGAAGCTATGGTAGGTATCTGCCTTGCCTGCCCTAACTCGCATCTCTTTGACAAGGCAGTGATTTGTGTTAACCCTTTACCTAACCTGAAAAGCAGACGACACTTGCAAAAAAAATTCTTGAATAACTAACTTTTTCCATTTTTTGTCGCGAAAACATAGGTTATGACCCCTCGTTGGAACGAGCTCGACGAGCTCGTTCCAACGAGGCGTCATAACCTATGTTTTTGAGACAAAAAATGAAAAAAATACTGAAAATTATTTGGCGATTTTTGAGAATAGCGCTGGCCGGTTTTGGCCGTTACGTTAGGTAAAGGGTTAAAGACAAGTGGGTCTCGCACCCCGAAGAGCTCGATCGCTCTCGATGTCCGTTGAGTCGATGGTGGGTCAATGGGTCATTGTACCCCGGAGCAGTGCTGGGAGGAAGGTCTTTCGTGGGCGCTACAATACCCTGGCTTGGAGTGGTAGTCTCCCGAGCATTCTAGCATTTCGTCATCACTGTCCACAGGCGAGAACATGGATTATAAACAAGCGAGTACCATCCCTAGAGCGCAAGGCAGAACTGTCTGGGCGAAGTGTGCGTAGAGGCAAAAACGCAGAACTCGGCACTTACCAGTTCATGATGATCCTCCATCTTTAAATTATCAAATGTTTTCCAAACACTGCCAACTCCCACCAACTCTGCCACCAACAGGGATGTTCTTCTGCCACAATGGAAATGTATACTGATCCTGACTGCAGATACATTGTCACACTCTGGGAAGGAAAACAATGCTTTCCCACATAGGTAAAGTGTGAGTTCAGGTCAGCCAAAAGGTGATGGATGACAAGAATGATGTAATTATTACATTTAATAAAACAAATTAATACAAACAATCTTGGAATTTTCCTTCCTTTTGTAAGCCTGTAACAATAATATGAAATAAACCTGTCGTCACTTCAGGCTACACTTCAGTGCATATGTGTGATGAATGAGAGAGTTACTCTCCTCAAGTTATGTACTGGTTGATGGGTATTTGGAAGTTTTTACAAATATAAATTGGGAAGAGCTATCACACCCACAGGTGGACTTGACGCGTGTATAAATATGGGAGAAAAGTGTTTTTCTGGGTCATTCTTCATGATCAATATTCAGATACGTTTGAATCTTAAAGCGTTGTAGAATATTTTGGTAAGTTGTTTATTTTTGGTGGCCTGAATAAATCCGATACTATTTATAACTTAGATACTTGGATTAAATACTCAAGTATGCCAGGATAGGGACTCCTATATGGTTTACTTGGGAGCACACTTTTGTGTGGATGATCGATGGCTGGTTACACCAGACACACAGCAGCTATATCTTGTGGCAAGCAGTCCAACTTGCTCTTATAAATTTGGCATGCTGCGTATTGTGGGGAAACCCTGTCACAAGTAAGAACACGTCTGGAAAGAATTATTCTCGATCCTGGTTAGCCAGTACGGACCATTATTGGCATGCCTCAGGAAAACATTACAAATTGGTGACAGAGCTGAGATTAGAAAATAATATGCTATAAGTATGGCATATAAGTTAAGTGCTGGAAACCATTAATTTGAAACTCGTGGTGAAGTACAAGACAAGCTAGTTGTAAAAACACAACAGTAATTAAACACGCCATATATGGCAAACGTTCATGGACTGACTTTAAATCACACTTTGATGTGTGTATTACAGGCATGTCAAAGTACCACCAGTGCCAACATAACAGGTACCAGGACTGGACAGAGCCTGTCCCGTCGAAATCAGTACCTGTACCGGGACAAATCAACAATTGGAATGGCATATCGCAATCAGCTGTGAGAAATTT
Organism: Pictodentalium vernedei; assembly: GCA_031216915.1. Taxonomy (NCBI): domain Eukaryota; kingdom Metazoa; phylum Mollusca; class Scaphopoda; order Dentaliida; family Dentaliidae; genus Pictodentalium; species Pictodentalium vernedei. The sequence continues at coordinate 25,779,164 of CM062294.1, forward strand.
ACATTCAATCTGCACCAGTCCCCAAGATCGCAAGACAAACATGGCATGCCAATTATTCTGCAGCGACGTCAAAGTAATCATAAAGCGTGAAGATCGTGATACAACATTTGTAAAGTCAAAATGGTTGGCCTTATTGAGATCATGGTGCAGACAGAACATGCATCGGTAGAGTGGTTTGATATGTTCATTCACAAATAAGTTAAAAGTATGTTATGAAAGTGTGGCATACACGTGTATCAACCTGTTTACTCTCGTTCAATTAGTAATTGCCCCATAAAATAATTTTGTCCCAATACCAGAGGGACAAAAACTTCAGTGCCAGTACCAGTTGGATCATGAGGGAACCGGTTGACATGCCTGGTGTGCGCAGTTAAATAGCTAGGCAGAAAATGATAAAGGACTATATTTGGCGCTTTCTCTAAGAGGTCTTGGCCAAAGTATGTTAGGCAATCTTCCTGATTCTTCTAAACACAATTATATAGCGTTATGTAGGGCTTTTGAAGAATGGATTGCCCCCCCCCCCCCCCTAACCAGACAGAACTCTATGGAGATGAGCTATGGGAGAGACACCAACAAGGTTCTAAAGTATGGCCAGAACTTGGACAAGATATCCATACGCTTGTCAATTTGGCATACCCTGTAACACTAACAGATATTAGGGAAACCTTTGGAAAGGAACAATTTATTGATGTACTTGTGGACTCTGACATGCATTCGCACATCAAACAAGACAGACCACAAGATCTCAATGATGCAGTTCAGCATGCTATCGAACTCAAAGCTTTCAACAATGCTGACAAAAGACTACAGGAAGGTAGAGGCTATATTAGGTTAGCAGAGAGTGGTGGCAATACAAACCCAGTGAATGACATTATGGAAAGGATGAGTAATATGTTGCTTGACATGTAAAGAGAGATATCACATTTAAAACATGCACTGGGCCCTACACAACGATAAAATCCCAAATGACAGTCTGGTGATGATAATAGAACATTGACATGCTATTTTTGTGGTAGGCAGGGGCACATTAAATGAAAATGTTTGAAATATAAAAGTGAAATAGAGAGAAAAAGGGAAAAATCAAGCTCTCGAGCATGTGGACTGATTGCCAGAATCTTGGTAACTTGTAGTAGAAAGGTTCTTGTACGAATTATGAATGTAGACAATGAATAAAAAATGCTAAGGAAAAAAAGGTACATTTTGTAGCAAAATTCAATCCTGTTGCAAAAGTGTTGACAACAGATGGTAATAATGTATATACTTCTGGTAAGCTAGCCGATCACTTGGACCAGTTGTATGAACTAACAATGATTAAGAAAAGCTGAAGTATATAAACTTCTCTTGAGGTACAAGAGTCTGTTTACTGTATGTGATAGCAATCTAGGAAGAACAAATATCATAAAGCATAAGATAAATACAGGCAACGCCTGTCCCATCAAGCAGCCTCCTAGATAATTACCTGTACACATGCAAACCAGAGGTTGAGAAACATATTGAGGATATGTTGAATAGAGACGTCACAGAACCACCAAATAGTCCTTGGGCATCTGGTGTCGTAGTTGTTTGGAAAAGGATGGAGCAATTCGATTTTGCGCAAGTTATAGCAAATTAAACAATGTTACAACAAAGGATGCATACCCCTTGCCACATATCGATGAATCCCTTGATCAGCTTGCAGGAGCAAAGTGGTTCTCTACTCCTGGGCTATATCCAGGGTACTGGAAAGTGGAAGTTGATCATAAGTACGTACTTCTGGTAAGCTAGCCAGTCATTTGCACCAGTTGTATGAACTGACAATGATTAAGAAAAAGCTGAAGTATATAAACTTCTCTTGAGGTACAAGAGTCTGTTTACTGTATGTGATAGCAATCTTGGTAGAACAAATATCATAAAGCATAAAATAAATACAGGCAACACCTGACCCATCAAGCAGCCTCCTAGATAATTACCTGTACACATGCAAAACAGAAGCAGTACAAAATTGGCTGACACCATCGACAGTTACAGATGTAAGGTCATTCCTGGGAATCCGTAGTTACAACAGAATGTATGTGGTTGGCTTTGCTGAAAGAGCACAGCCTTTACATGATCTAACCAAGAAAGGCACAGCCTTTTCTTAGTCAACAGATTGTTGTCAAATATCATTTGAAAAGCTCCGCAGGGCACTTCCATCAGCCCCAATTCTATGTCATCCTGACTTGTGTAAAGAATTCATTCTTTGACACAGATGTCTGTAACACATCGATTTGGGCTGCATTATCACAGGAACATGATGGTAAATAGAGAGCTGTGCATATGCCAGTCGTACTCTTTCAAAGTCAGAAGGCAAATATTGTGTGACAAGAAAAGAGCTACTGGCAGTGACACAGTTTGTCAAATAGTTTAGGCACTACCTATATGGAACATATTTTACCATCAGAACTGAACCTAGTTCACTATGATGTTTGATGAAATTCAAAACTCCTGAAGGCCAGCTGGCACGTTGGATTGATATTCTGTCCACATACAATTTTATTATCAAACACAGACCTGGCCAACTCCATTTTAATGCAGATGACACGGGCCACATTCATTGCAAGCAGTGTGGATTTGTAACAAACTGGGAAGAAAAGGTAGTGAACATCACTAATGTAGCTTTTGCCATTTTTAGTGAACAAAGTTCTCTCAAAGAATTGCAAGGAATAGATGAACCAATATGCCTGGTGAAAAGTTCGTTAGAAAAGGGAAAATATCTACCATCAAAGAAATACAACAAGCAAGCCCAGTTTTGACATCACTACATGCACAATTTGATAGACTACATCAAGAGAAAGGTATTGTATTCGGAAAATGGGATGACTCAAACAAACAAAGTGTGGGGTAACAGGCACGTGTACCTAACTCGGAGCGACATAGAAAAAACTACGTCATGACTCCAGGACAACTTGGTACAGGAAAAACTCTTCCCAAAATTCGTATGTCATACTATTGGCCTGGGTTACAAAAAGATGGTCATCAATACATGGTAGGTTGTGACCATTGTGCCAAAGGAAAGGCTGACAATAAAACAAGACAAGGTGTGCACCCATTAAAATTGTACAAACAGGGTACCCCATGGAACAAATTGCTGTAGACATTCTAGGGCCATTACCCATGACAAACAGAGGGAACCATTATATTTTAGTTTTGTGAGACTATTTAACAAAATGGACTTAATGTTTTGCTATGCCTCTCATGGAGTCAGAAATGGTACCAAATATAATAGTAGAAAGAGTGATGTGGTGTCTGAAATTGTCCTTTCTGATCAGGGTGGACAATTCAAAAGCAAGCTATTCAAAGAGATGTGTTGTTTTTTGGACATTATAAAGACACACACAACACCCTACCACCCCCAGTCTGATGGGATGGTCGAATGGTTTAACCGGACCCTGACCACCATGCTTAGTAGTTTTGTAAATGACAATCACACAGACTGCTATGAATATTTACAGAACATCATGATGGCTTATCACTCGTCTGTGCCTGAGACTATAGGCTTTACCGCCAAATTCTCTCATACTAGGTCGAGAGTTTTGCACACCATTAGATATTCAGTTTGAAATGCTGCCATGCAATTTAGAAAATTCTGCAAAACAGATGGGTATGGTAGTTACAAGAGTGTTTAGAAAACTCTCATAGAATGGTCAGGCTAAACTCCACTGAAGCCATGTTAAGGCTAGGGCTGTCACGATTTTTTATTTTAGGAATCGATTAATCATCACAAATAATCAATATCAATGATAATCGATTAATCATTCCTAAATGACCGCCCCCCCCCCCTCTCCCTCTCTTTGAAGTCCATAAAAATGAAGTTCAAGTCAGTTGACCTACCTCAAGGAAACAACCAAGGCGATCCTTGTTTAGGTACATTCAAAGCTTTGATGTTCTGAACTTTTGAACCGTCAGTGTAATAATCAAGACCGGTCGGCAGTTGCGAAACTTTGCAACTGCCAACTGGTCTTGATTATTACACTGATGGTTCAAAAGTTCAGAACATCAAAGCTTTGATGAATGTACCTGGCAGACAATTGCTTCCAACAGCTTCTTGGGGGTCTAACATCGATGTTCTTAACTCTTTACTTTTAGAAACAATAGTTTTTTCATCAAATTTTCTTTTAATTATTAAACGTCTAAAACGGGATACAATTTAGCGATTATTCGACAACAAAAAATACTAATCGATTTCGCCGTGACCAATCAACAGTTGATTAATCGATTAATCATGACAACCCTAATTAAGGCAAAAGAAATTTCATGATTGGAAATTTAATTCTTTTAGTTGAAAAGTCCAGACCCCCTTAAGACGATAAAATTCTATGTACTTACAAAGAATAAATAGCAATATATATACGAAATAGAGTTTTATATTTTATATTTATCCTTTATTGATAGCAGACAACGAGTTTGCTTCAAATGAATGATAAATACAAAATTATTTGGTTCATTTATAATGTAATCCCCTATTAAGCGAAAGCCATAAACCACTGACAAATAACCCCAATTAACACATCAAATAATGGGATTGAATCTTCCTGGCTGAGTTGTCTCGACCAAATCTTCTGATGCCAAAAAGGACAAGAATGAATCTTCCCAAGGCCAAGTCTTCCCAATCCCCACAGCACGACAGAAAATGCAGATGGGTCGGTGAAGTTGGGTGCATGTAATTTCGTACCCCAAACCATTTTGTACCCGCATAATTTCCTACCCCAAACCATTTTGTACCCAATAAAAAAAGTAATTTCGTACTCCAAAAAATAAAATAGTTAAATAGAATGTCTGTGGCAATCAAAATTCCTTGCAGTCAATTTGTCAGCGATATTTTTAAAATAAAAATAAGATTTTTAATGTTGAGTCTGTTTAGATTTAGCAGGAAACTACAGAAGCCTTGGAGGGACATTTTTTGGTACTAGTTATTCCTTACTTGTTATTACAAATAACAAATAACAAGTAAGTAATAACAAATAACAAGTAAGTAATAACAAATAACAAATAACAAGTAAGTAATAACAAATAACAAGTAAGTAATAACAAATAAGTAATAACAAGTAACAAATAACAAATAAGTAATAACAAATAACAAATTAGTAACAACAAATAAGCAGTAACAAATAACAAGTAAGTAATAACAAATAAGTAATAACAAATAACAAATAAATAATATTATTACTCATTTGTTATTTGTTATTACTTATTTGTTATTTGTTATTACTTATTTGTTATTACTTATTTGTTATTTGTTACTGCTTATTTGTTGTTACTAATTTGTTATTTGTTATTACTTATTTGTTATTTGTTACTTGTTATTACTTATTTGTTATTACTTATTTGTTACTTGTTATTACTTATTTGTTATTACTTATTTGTTATTACTTATTTGTTACTTGTTATTACTTATTTGTTAATACTTATTTGTCATTACTTATTTGTTATTACTTATTTGTTATTACTTATTTGTTACTTGTCATTACTTATTTGTTATTACTTATTTGTCATTAATTATTTGTTATTACTTATTTGTTATTACTTATTTGTTACTTGTTATTACTTATTTGTTATTACTTATTTGTCATTACTTATTTGTTATTACTTATTTGTTATTACTTATTTGTTACTTGTTATTACTTATTTGTTATTACTTATTTGTCATTACTTATTTGTTATTACTTATTTGTTATTACTTATTTGTTACTTGTTATTACTTATTTGTTATTACTTATTTGTCATTACTTATTTGTTATTACTTATTTGTTATTACTTATTTGTCATTACTTATTTGTTATTACTTATTTGTCATTACTTATTTGTTATTACTTATTTGTCATTACTTATTTGTTATTACTTATTTGTCATTACTTATTTGTTATTACTTATTTGTTATTACTTATTTGTTACTTGTTATTACTTATTTGTTATTACTTATTTGTCATTACTTATTTGTTATTACTTATTTGTTATTACTTATTTGTTACTTGTTATTACTTATTTGTTATTACTTATTTGTCATTACTTATTTGTTATTACTTATTTGTTATTACTTATTTGTTACTTGTTATTACTTATTTGTTATTACTTATTTGTCATTACTTATTTGTTATTACTTATTTGTTATTACTTATTTGTTACTTGTCATTACTTATTTGTTATTACTTATTTGTTATTACTTATTTGTTACTTGTTATTACTTATTTGTTATTACTTATTTGTCATTACTTATTTGTTATTACTTATTTGTTATTACTTATTTGTTACTTGTTATTACTTATTTGTTATTACTTATTTGTCATTACTTATTTGTTATTACTTATTTGTTATTACTTATTTGTCATTACTTATTTGTTATTACTTATTTGTCATTACTTATTTGTTATTACTTATTTGTCATTACTTATTTGTTATTACTTATTTGTCATTACTTATTTGTTATTACTTATTTGTTATTACTTATTTGTTACTTGTTATTACTTATTTGTTATTACTTATTTGTCATTACTTATTTGTTATTACTTATTTGTTATTACTTATTTGTTACTTGTTATTACTTATTTGTTATTACTTATTTGTCATTACTTATTTGTTATTACTTATTTGTTATTACTTATTTGTTATTACTTATTTGTTATTACTTATTTGTTATTTGTTATTACTTATTTGTTATTACTTACTTGTTATTTGTTATTACTTATTTTACTTATTTGTTATTACTTATTTGTTATTCCTTATTTGTTATTACTTATTTGTTACTTGTCATTACTTATTTGTTATTACTTATTTGTTACTACTTATTTGTTATTACTTATTCGTTATTTGTTATTACTTATTTGTTATTACTTACTTGTTATTTGTTATTACTTATTTTACTTATTTGTTATTACTTATTTGTTATTACTTATTTGTTATTACTTATTTGTTATTACTTATTTGTTATTACTTATTTTACTTATTTGTTATTACTTATTTGTTATTACTTATTTGTTATTACTTATTTGTTATTACTTATTTGTTATTACTTATTTGTTATTACTTATTTGTTATTTGTTATTACTTATTTGTTATTACTTATTTGTTATTACTTATTTGTTATTACGTATTTGTTATTTGTTATTACTTATTTGTTATTACTTATTTGTTATTACTTATTTGTTGTTACTTATTTGTTATTATTTATTTGTTATTACTTATTTGTTATTACTTATTTGTTATTACTCATTTGTTATTACTTATTTGTTATTACTTATTTGTTATTACTTATTTGTTATTTGTTATTACTTATTTGTTATTACTTATTTGTTATTACTTATTTGTTATTACTTATTTGTTATTACTTATTTGTTACTACTTATTTGTTATTACTTATTTGTTATTTGTTATTACTTATTTGTTATTACTTACTTGTTATTTGTTATTACTTATTTTACTTATTTGTTATTACTTATTTGTTATTACTTATTTGTTATTACTTATTTTACTTATTTGTTATTACTTATTTGTTATTTGTTATTACTTATTTGTTATTACTTATTTGTTACTTGTCATTACTTATTTGTTATTACTTATTTGTTATTACTTATTTGTCATTACTTATTTGTTATTACTTATTTGTTATTACTTGTTTGTTATTACTTATTTGTTATTACTTATTTGTTATTACTTATTTGTTATTACTTGTTTGTTATTACTTATTTGTTATTACTTATTTGTTACTTGTCATTACTTATTTGTTATTACTTATTTGTCATTACTTATTTGTTATTACTTATTTGTTATTACTTGTTTGTTATTACTTATTTGTTATTACTTGTTTGTTATTACTTATTTGTTATTTGTTATTACTTATTTGTTATTACTTATTTGTTACTTGTTATTACTTATTTGTTATTACTTATTTGTTATTACTTATTTGTCATTACTTATTTGTTATTACTTATTTGTTATTACTTGTTTGTTATTACTTATTTGTTATTTGTTATTACTTATTTGTTATTACTTACTTGTTATTTGTTATTACTTATTTTACTTATTTGTTATTACTTATTTGTTATTACTTATTTGTTACTTGTTATTACTTATTTGTTATTACTTATTTGTTACTTGTCATTACTTATTTGTTATTACTTATTTGTTATTACTTATTTGTTATTACTTATTTGTTATTACTTATTTGTTATTTGTTATTACTTATTTGTTATTACTTATTTGTCATTACTTATTTGTTATTACTTATTTGTTATTACTTATTTGTTACTTGTCATTACTTATTTGTTATTACTTATTTGTCATTACTTATTTGTTATTACTTATTTGTTATTACTTATTTGTTATTACTTGTTTGTTATTTGTTATTACTTATTTTTTATTACTTATTTGTTATTACTTATTTGTTATTACTTATTTGTTATTACTTATTTGTTATTTGTTATTACTTATTTGTTATTACTTACTTGTTATTTGTTATTTGTTATTATGAAACAGGCCATACTCAGGGCATCCAATCAATAATGTCCAGACGGACTGTACCACAAGTAACTCAGTGAGTAAAGACTACCATTTATTTCATCATATCATAAATATCATTGTCAGGATATCTGAAATTACATAATAATATATATTTATACAACCTGATATACAACTGACACACTATCAGCTGTTCAGAAATAAAAACATTATAATAATATTAAAACATTCCTTATAATACTGAATACCTTTACATATGCAATACATCACATTACACAATAATATAACATACTATGTTATATTCACTAAACATATAATAATGTACTGTACGCCAATAGCACACTGATTTACTACGTAACAGTTATCTCAAAAAATATATTTTTATTTTACTTAGTGCTGGAAAGCAGTTACCCAACATCACCCTGCCAAAAAACCACAAGCAAGGCAAGAACCTGGGTTAATGCCAGATACAAGCCAGACTTGAAGCTGATTGGCAGCAGTATCAGAATATGGTTTACTTATCAATAATATATTCAGCATTAACACCCTCTCAGGTAATAACTACGCATAGCAGTATATTTAAAATTATACTATTTACAGATTACAATTTGTCCCTTACACATTCATAACTTACTGAACGTACTACAAAACAATTCTTACCAGATTGTGGATCCAATTTCCCTTCTCAGAATTCCATCACACCATTTCACTCCACTCATACCATCATCACTTCTACCACTGTGCAATGCAAGTTAGCTGTAAAATATAACCCGTAACCATTCATGCAAATTGCTATAACATGTAAATAGAGAATCTGAACCGATAAATCGAAGAGCCGGAAGATCGAAAATAGGATACAAATGCAAAACAAATGAAGATCAATGAAACGAACTGACTTACTTCACCACTAACAAGCAAAATAACTTAAATCGAAATGAATATAAACACATCTGAATAAATACTAACCAAATCAAATTCCTGATCACACCAAGTTATTAACACTATGAAATATTTGTAAGAAATTTAAAAAAACAACAGTCAATTTACAAATCACCAACGAATCTGTCAATGTTTTCATCATAGGGCCTGAAAAACTGTGAAAATGTTTAACCATTCAAATCTACAAAAGAGAACTATGATTGTCCATAAGGTCAACCTGTAAACGCCATTATTTTCCTAATGATCTCTGTAAGTTGCCACGTGACGGACCTGGTAATATAAGAAAACTAAAATATTGAGACTAATTAAAAACGATATCTAAAATCACATCTGCTACAATTACTTATTTGTTATTTGTTATTACTTATTTGTTATTTCTTATTTGCTACTTCTTGCTTGTTATTACTTATTTGTTATTACTTACTTGTTATTACTTACTTGTTATTACTTACTTGTTATTACTTATTTGCTATTACTTACTTGTTATTACTTACTTGTTATTACTTACTTGTTATTACTTACTTGTTATTACTTATTTGTTATTACTTATTTGTTATTACTTATTTGTTATTACTTACTTGTTATTACTTATTTGTTATTACTTACTTGTTATTACTTACTTGTTATTACTTACTTGTTATTACTTATTTGTTATTACTTCTTTGTTATTACTTACTTGTTATTACTTACTTGTTATTGCTTACTTGTTATTACTTATTTGTTATTACTTATTTGTTATTACTTATTTGTTATTATTTATTTGTTATTACTTACTTGTTATTACTTATTTGTTATTACTTACTTGTTATTACTAACTTGTTATTACTTACTTGTTATTACTTACTTGTCATTACTTACTTGTTATTACTTATTTGTTATTACTTCTTTGTTATTACTTATTTGTTATTACTTATTTGTTATTACTTACTTGTTATTACTTACTTGTTATTACTTACTTGTTATTACTTATTTGTTATTACTTACTTGTTATTACTTACTTGTTATTACTTACTTGTTATTACTTATTTGTTATTACTTCTTTGTTATTACTTATTTGTTATTACTTACTTGTTATTATTTATTTGTTATTACTTACTTGTTATTACTTACTTGTTATTACTTATTTGTTATTACTTACTTGTTATTACTTATTTATTATTACTTAGTTGTTATTACTTACTTGTTATTACTTATTTGTTATTACTTACTTGTTATTACTTACTTGTTATTACTTATTTGTTATTTGTTTTTTTGGAATAACAAATAAGGAATAAGTGCGCGATCACTCTCCCTACTACGGGCAGGCTGCAATTTTTAATACGTATTTGTTATTACTTACTTGTTATTACTTATTTGTTATTACTTTTTTGTTATTTGTAATAATAAGTAAGTAACAACTGGTAACAAAAAATGTCCCTCGAGGGCTTCCATTGGAAACCATTCAGGAATGTTTTCTGTTACCCGGTTCACACCATGAGTAGGTACTAAGCGGGACTTCAAAAACCACCTAAAATAGAAACAAACCAAAAACATTAGTTTTTTGTCTCCTGTAAAGGAATTAGAAATAAAAAGTTAGTTTCTGTTTATCTGAAAGAGGGAAAATATAATATTAGTTATTTTTCTGGCCATCTCCAGTATTATGAAATTAAAATAAATAAAACAAACTGGAGAAACAGAATTTACTGTAACCAGTAAATCGAGTCATTGTGAAAATGGTGAAAGCATTAGAACTAAATTATATAGAAAATGTATTTATAAAGACATATTTTCAGGACAAAAAGATCTTAAAAGAATTAAGAAATAGGTTTTCATAAATAACATTTAAAGATTTTCATACAGGATTCAGATACAATTTTTCAAGGAACTGGAAATCATTTCTGTGTGTAGCATTAACGGTGTTCTATAAAAGAATCAGCAATGGATATTTTTGACTATATTTCGTGTAAAAATACATATATGAGCTTCGGGAATGCATTAGGGTGTCAAAAAATGTGATTTACAGCAATTCTAAAAAATGCACCCAGTGACCCCCCAGATGACCTCTGTGACCTTGGCCCATATTTTTAACCTACATTGAGTTACGACTCATTTGCTGTGGATAGCAGGTCCATATGTCATGACCACTTTCTACATTTTTGGCCACACACACTTTTTTTATATAAAAATGCATATATGAACTTCAGAAATGCAACATGGGTAAAAAAGTTTGATTTCCTGCAATTCTAAAAAATGTACTCAATGACTCCTGGGTGATCTCAGTGACATTGACCCATATTTTGAACTTCCATCGAGAGTCAACTCATTTGGTGTTGATCCCAGTTCCAAAGGTCATACCATGCCTGAGATATAGACACCCTTAATGCCCCAGGAATTTGATAGGTGGTCGTGTCCTTCAGACCGTCTATCAGAATGCCAAAAATCTGTGAGATAGGACAATTCATTTTCGAGCTATCATGCGGACAAGAAAGCCCATAGAAGACAGAAGAAGAAGAAGAAGAAGAAGAAGAAGAAGAAGAAGAAGAAGAAGAAGAAGAAGAAGAAGAAGAAGAAGAAGAAGAAAAAAAAGAAGAAAAAGAAAATATACAAAAACAATAGGTTGTGTGTTTCACACAGACTAATTAGTTTCTGGTAACCTGAAGTGAAAGGTGGTTATGATTAGTTTGCCTGTGAATATATACCATTGACTTGCTGATTCTATTTGGTGTCCATTCAAGTGTTATGCCTCTCGAAGAAATTGCCTGGTTGAAATTTTCTGCTTTACATAGGCGTCCCATATGCCAAACAATTTGTCAATAATTTCTCATTGTTTTTTTTTCATTGTCCATCTAACTGTCTATCTATCAGTTAGTAGTCTGTCTTGAAGAGGAATCAGTTTTGCTTTTCATTCAAGGAATGGCACCAAGATATAGAATGTTGTAAATTCTTCCACCTCGCTCGATGTTTAAGTCTCAAGTGCCAAGCTTCAGTGTCATTGTTGGTCTTCACGGAGATGATAAACATCGATCCATTAGCAATCTTCCAAGTCGAATTTCTTAGCCATGCCTGTTGAGAGTAGTTACAAAATTCTTGAAGTGCTGACATGGATGCTTGTTGCTGCAGAATTAGGAAAGCTTCTTCAATATGGGTAGTTGTGTGGTATCCTGTTTTTATCAGCACCCTCTGCCAGTATTAGTTTGGTGATTTGTTAAAATATATGACGTCATACTGTGTATACAAGCATTGATTGTCTGTTATACCAGATGCAAACTATACTTGCCAATGACAATGACATTACAAATAAAACAAGTGACAGACTATACTTACCTGAAAATACCACCACATCACCCTCGGGGAGATGTAACACCTTCGTCGAGAGAACCCCCCCCCCCCCCCCTCTCACACTGTCCTCACCCAAGAGGGGATTGCACCTCAGCCAGAAAACCAAGAGGAGCAACAAAGCCTCCCTCTCAGTCTTTCCTCCTCTACTGCTTCCTGTCATGGTCGGCATATGTGCAAAACTTCAACCAAATTCATCAAAGTAGGGTTAAAGGGGTATCCCCCAAACCGTACATGCACACTTGCGGCATGCAAAACCATTGATTCACATATTCAGGGAGACTGGCAATATCGTTCACAGTGACTCGTTTTCTGTGTAACTGAGGAACACTGTAATGTTTTTGCAAGGCATGCCAATAATGATCCATACTGTAACCAGGACTTGAGAATAATTCTTTCCTGACGTGTCCCTATACAGTGTGCCAAATTTATAACAGCAAGATGGCCTGCTTGCAGCAAGATATATCTGCCATAAGTCTGGTATAACCAGCCCTTGGTCCTCAATGCAAAAGTGTGTGACCAAGTAAATTGTATAGGAGTTCCTATCCTAGCATACTGTAATTGACTCTTTAAACCAAATATCTAAGTTGTCAATGGTATCGGCTTTACTTAGACCACCAAAAATAAACAACAACTGATATATTCTTCAACGCTTTCAGATTCAAATGTATCTGAAGATTGCTCATGAAGAATTTTATATTACTGGAAACTTCCAAATACCGATCAACCAGTACATTACTTATGGAGGGTCGCTCTCTCATTCATCACATTGAGAGCGGTGGCTCAGTGGTAGACTGTTGGACTTGCATGCTAGAGGTTTTGAGTTTGATCCCTTCCTGGACGACCCACGTTGTGTCCTTGGGCAAGACACTTTATCCTGGATGCCTACATGGGGGCACGATGATGCTGTGTACTAAGGCGTACTGCATGTCGATGGTGCACATGCCTTTGGCCACTGTAACCCTGCTTGAGCGGAGCTTCAACAGAGTTAGAATGTTGAGGAACTGACAGTTGCTCATCGATGCTCGGTGGTTCTCTCCATGTACTCCGGTTTTCTCCACCCATAAAACTGTCACGGTCATGATTAGCCATTGTGCATAAGTATGTGACTTAAACACCAATAAATAAATAAATAAATTCATCACATTACCCATGCCTCCGTGCCCATGAGTCTCATGTGATAGAGTGTACTTGATACATAAAGGTTTGACCATACAAATTTCTTAACTCATTGTTTTTATCTATCGGAATGAAATAAATTGGACTACCAATAAACTGGAAGTGCAATTACACATTAGATTGTATCTCCCTCAGATGTGAACAAAATTTAAATTACTGGTGTTGTGTTCCATTTGTCTTCATTCATTACATATGTACAGTTCTGCTATGTGAAAAAAATAGTTGAATTACTTCTTTTGAGAGAGTTAAACACACTTTCTAAACATCAAAATAAACTTTCTTCTCCACAAGTACAACCTGCTTATTATCCTCAGAGACGTGGCTAGAGGTTTTTGATTGGGGTGAGGGGCAGGGTGGTGGTGGGGGGAGTAGGGTATTGAATTTCTAACTGAGGGAGGGACCAGAGAGGGGACCCCTCTCCCAGACATCCCCCTAGTTGGAAATTCACTACCAAGAAACATTTTGAAAATGGAGCCCTGAAAGTGGGAATAAAATTGATTCTAGTAACTGAAATGTCAACACATTTATGATAGAATTGTCAGGTTATTATTATTTGGTATTATTCTGGGAATTGAGTATGTTCTAAACAAAGCTGAGATCTTTTGATCAATGTTCGAGGTTTCATCATTTTGTAACTGTGAATGATGGAATTAACTCAGGATAACAATTTTACATGATTTGGTTTTCTTGAAGTGCATTTCGAGGATTTTTTTATTATGATAAGTAAACGTACAATAGAAATCTTGTCCCAATTCTCAGCATGCGTTCTTTTGAAGCTCGATATTGCGTACACTGTAGTTATAAATAGAAACAGTTGGAATTTTTGCTGATTTGAAACCGAGTTGGAATTTTGGTAAGTAAAGGGGACATCAGCATCACCAAAGAAGCTCTAAAATCTGGATAGATGGAATTTCCAACTACTCATAACTTACCTTCCGAATTCCCAACTAAAGGAAATTTTTGCCAGGATTGGGGGTTGACCACCCCCCCCCCCCCCACACACACACATACACACACCCTACCGTCGCCACGCCCCTGACTATCCTCTTCATAGGCTGATGTCTTCTTCATTATAAACTGTTTCATAGTGGTTTGAGTTTCTGCATCGCACATTTGTCTCTCAGTTTGTTTGCCCTGACACAATGATTTATGCTCATTGAAAATACTTGCATGTGTCTATGTCTCAACATGCTTATGGTTAAAAATTCCAAATACTTGACAAGGCCATGTAAGTTTATGAATAACTGCCCCTACAAAGTCTCATCGACTTCACTATCATCATCACTTGGGGAGATTTCAGTTTTATTTTGTTGTGGTTCATCCAAGTCACTCAACGTTTCTGAAGCAGACACCTCAGTAATAAGTTTCCCTGGCTCTAGGGTTTCCCAGTCTTCATCACTACCTAATCTCACTGAAACTGATGGTTCTACAGCAGGCACAAATTTTGAACACTTCTCCAACTTTATTGGCATACTAATGAGTCCCAGGTGACTCCTTTTCCTGTGACGCTTGACATTACACACATTACACAGATGTGAAATCACACAGGTCATATCTGTACTCTTTGAATGCATATTCCAAAATGTGGCTCTCAAACACATCTTCGCTGGAACACACTGTTTGGCACATAGGACACTTCCTTGGCTTCTCTTTCCTCTTGGTTGTTTTTGTGTTCGGTATTGTCTGAAAGATAAAATTAAAATTAGATTAATAGTGTGTATCATAGTCATCCATCCATGCTGGTGGTCTGTGAGTTCAAAAGGGTCTTTTTGTCTGCACATTGTGCCATCTTCAGTCTGGTTAGACGCCTTGTCAAGAAAGTTTATGTCACTCTCCAAATTATTGTCACTTGTCTTTTCAGTTGTTGAACAATTACTTCGTCGCCATCTGTAAAGGTCTGACCTAACTTCTGTTTTATACAGCCCATGTGTATAACTTGACTAGTACTATGATATCCACAGTCTACCTCATATGTTACATCTGACAAGTTCTTAACTACTTTGTAAGATCCCCGCCAGTAGTTGGTGAATTTTGGTAAATGGCCTTCCTTACCTTGAGGAAAGTAAATCTAAACTCCAGCACCTGGAGAGAAGTGTTTCGAATTAAATTTCTTATCATAAAATTTCTTTTTCCTTAACATGGCTTTAGTGGAGTTTGGGCTGACCGTCCTATGAGCATTTTCTACACACTCTTGTAACTCCCATATCCATCTGTTTTGAAGGATTTTCTAAATTGGATGGTGGCATTTCAAACTGAATATCCAATGGTGTGCAAATCTCTCGACCTTGTATGAGAGAATTTGGGGGTAAGGCCTGTAGTCTCAGGTACAGACGAGTGATAAGCCATCATGACGTTCTGTAAATGTTCATCCCAGTGTGATTGTCATTTACAAAATTATTAAGCATGGTGGACAGGGTCTGGTTAAACCATTCAACCATCCCATCAGATAGGGTGTGGTAGGCTGTTGGGATGGTAGGTTGTTGTGTGTGCATTTACAATGTCCAATAAACAACACACCTCTTTGAATAGCTTGCTTTTGAATTGTCCACCCTGGTCAGAAAGGACAATTTCAGATACCCCAAATATGGTAATCACTTTTTCTACAATTATTTTTGGTACCGTTTCTGACTCCAAGGTAGACATAGCAAAACCTTCAGTCCATTTTGTTAAATAGTCTCCCAAAACTAAAATATAATGGTTCCCCCTGTTTGTCATGGGTAGCAGCCCTAGAATGTCTACAGCAATTTGTTCCATGGGGTACCCTGTTTGCACAACTTTAATGGGTGCACACCTTGTTTTATTGTCAGCTTTTCTTTTGGCAAATGGTCACAACCTACCATGTATTGATGACCATCTTTTTGTAACCCAGGCCAATAGAATGACATACAAATTTGGGGAAGAGTGTTTCCTGTACCAAGTTGTCCAGCTGTCCTGGAGTCAAGACATAGTTTTTAGTACACTATGTCACTCTAAGTAGGTACATGTGCCTGGTACCTCACACTTTGATTGTTTGGGTCATCTCATTTTCTGGATACAATATCTTTCTCTAGATGTAGTCTATCAAATTGTGCATGTAGTGCTGTCAAAACTGGGCTTGCTTGTTGTATTTCTCTGATGGTAGACTTTTTCCCTTTTCTAACCATCCTTTCACCTAGCATATTGGTTCATCTTTTTCTTGCAATTCTTTGAGAGAACTTTGTTCACTAGAAATGGCAAAAGCTACATTAGTGATGTTCACCACCTTTTCTTCCCAGTTTGTTACAAATCCACACTGCTTGCAATGAATGTGGCCCATGGCATCTGCATTAAAATGGAGTTGGCCGGGTCTGTGCTTGATAGTAAAATTGTATGTGGACAGAATATCAATCCAACATGCCAACTGGCCTTCAGGTGTTTTGAATTTCATCAAACATCATAGCGAACTAGGTTCAGTTCTGATGGTAAAATGTGTTTCATATAGGTAGTGCCTAAACTACTTGACAAACTGTGTCACTGCCAGCAGCTCTTTTCTTGTCACACAATATTTACATTCTGACTTTGAAAGGGTATAACTGGCATATTCACAGACTCTCTATTTACCATCATTTTCCCGTGACAATGGAGCCCCTATTGGTGTATTACAGACATCTGTGTCAAAGAATGAATTCTTTAGAGGAGCCAGAATGACAAAAATTGGGGCTGGTGTAAGTGCCCTGCAGCGATTTTCAAATGATATTTGACAATCTGTTGACCACGAAAATGCTGTATCTTTCTAGGTTAGATCATGTAAAGAAAAGCCAACTACATACTTTATGTAGTAACTACAGGTTCCCAGGAATGACCTTACATCTGTAACTGTCGATGGTGTCAGCCAATTTTGTACTGCTTCTGTTTCGGTCACGTCAGTTGATACTCGCTGTTCAGAAATGACGTGCCTTAAAAATTTTATTTGTTTTGCTAACAATGTACATTTCTTTTGTTTCAGTTTGAGACCTGCAGACTTTAGTTTGTAAAATACAGAAGAAAATGTTTGGATCATGTACTCAATTGTTTTACCACCCACTATTATGTCATCACGGTAAACCAAGCATATATCCCACTCTAACCCTGCTAGGACCCTTTCCTTGAGCCTTTCGAATGTTGCGGGAGCACAGGCAAAGCCAAAGACCATTATCTTGAAAGTGAACAAACCTTGATGCGTGGCAAGTGCAGTTGGTTTGTCCCAAGGATCAACTTACACTTTCCAGTACCCTGAAAATAGCCCAGGAATAGAGAACCACTTTGCTCCTGCAAGCTGATCAAGGGATTCATCGACATGTGGCAAGGGGTATGCATCCTTTGTTGTAACATTGTTTAATTTGCGATAGCCTGCGCAAAATCGGATTGCTCCATCCTTTTCCAAACAAGTACCACACCAGATGCCCAAGGACTCTTTGGTGGTTTTATGATGTCTCTATTCAACATATCCTCAATATGTTTCTCAACCTCTGGTTTGCATGTGTACAGGTAATTATCTAGGAGGCTGCTTGATGGGTCAGGCATTGCCTGTATTTATCTTATGCTTTATGATATTTGTTCTTCCTAGATTGCTATCACATACAGTAAACAGACTCTTGTACCTCAAGAGAAGTTTATATACTTCAGCTTTTTCTTAATCATTGTCAGTTCATACAACTGGTGCAAGTGACCGGCTAGCTTACCAGAAGTATGTACATTATTACCATCTGTTGTCAACACTTCTGCAACAGGATTCAAGTTTGCTACAAATGTACCTTTCCTTAGCATTTCTGATTCATTGTCTACATTCATATTTCATACAGGAACCTTTCTTCTACCAGTTACCATGGTTCTGGCAATCAGTCCACAAGTTCGAAAGGTTGACTTTTCCACTTTTCTCTCTATTTCACTTTTTATATTTCAAACATTTTCATCAATGTTCTGTTATCACCACCAGACTGTCATTTGGGATGTCATTGTTGTGTAGGGCCCACTGCATGTTTTAAATGTGATATCTCTCTTTACATGTCAAGCAACATATTACTCATTCTTTCCATAAGGTCATTCACTGGGTTTGTATTGCCATCACTCTCTGCTGATCTAATATAGCCTCTACCTTCCCATAGCCTTTGTCAACATTATTAAAAGCTTTGAGTTCGATAGCATGCTGAACGGTATCACTGAGATCTTGAGGTCTAGCTTGTTTGATGTGCAAGTGCCTGTCAGAGTCCACAAGTGCATGAAACAATTGCTCCTTTCCCAAGGTTTCCCTAATATCTGTTAGTGCTGCAGGGTATGCTAAATTGAGAAGCCTATGGATATCTTGTCCAAGTTCTGGCTATGCTTTAGAACCTTTTTGGTGACTCTCCCATATCTGAGCTCCATAGAGTTCTGTCTGGTTTGATGGGGCAAACCATTCTTCAGAAGCCCTACACAACGCTATGTAATTGTGTTTAGTAGAATCAGGAAGATTGCCTAACATACTTTGGCCAAGACCTCTTAGAGAAAGGGTCAAATATAGCCTTTTATCATTTTCTGCCTAGCTATTTAACTGCGCTTACCATTCCTGTCATCCGGTTCCCTCATGATCCAACTGGTACTGGTACTGAAGTTTTTGTCCCGCTGGTACGGGGACAAAATTATTTTATGGGGAAATTCCTAATTGAACGAGGGTAAATAGGCTGATAAACGTGTATGCCACACTTGCACGACATACTTTTAACTTATTGTGAATGAACATATCAAAACACTCTACAGGTGCATGTTCTGTCTGCACCATGATCTCAATAAGGCCAACCATACTGACTTTATAAATGTTGTATCAAAGAAAATGAAAGAGCCTTCATCCGCTTATTCAAAGAAATTATTCCACAGTGACACCAAAGTAATCATAAAGCATGATCATCATGCTTTATGATTACTTTGATGTCACCACAGAATAACTGGCATTCCATGTTTGTCTTGCGATCTTGGGGACTGGGGCAGATTGAATGCAAATTTCTTTTTTGATTGCGATATGCCATCCAATTGTTGATTTGTCCTGATACAGGTACCAATTTCAATGGGACAGGCTCTGTGCCATCTTGGTACCTGTTATGTTGGTACTGGTGGTACTTTGACATGCCTGTAACACACACATCAAAGTGTGATTTAAAGTCAGTTCATGAACCTTTGCCATCATATATGGCATGTTTAATTACTGTAGTGTTTTTGCAATTAGCTTGTCTTGTACTTGTGCTGGATTAAGAGTGACTTCTGTCTGACCTATTGTTGGTGTTCAATCTATTACCGCTTTGGATGCCAATGTTCTGAGTATGACACTGGTCACCTGGAGTTCACCTGTTCAGGTCAAACTGTACTACCTGTGTACGAGTTGGTGTGTGTTACTGTTTTCTGGTAATGTATGGTCGGATATCCCTGTTGTATTAATAGGCGAGAGTGAGTTAGAAGATGTACTCCAAAAAATAGTTTCCCTATTTCTATTAATGCTCAGATCTAATGGCTGTTCTGTGCTGTGTATTTGAAAGCTGGGAGTCATCCATCAGCCTATAAGGGAGAGTGGATGCTGAGCCTTGGCCATCTGGTCTGCCTTCAGAGGGAACAGGTTACGGGGTGATGGGAGGGGACAAAACTGTCTTGTTGAGTATTTATCTGTTTAAAAGCTTGCAGCAGTTTATTTAATATTTACATATTTCTGCCTTATCGTTGTATATTTTTTTCTGAACATGTGTCCTCAGTGAACTTATGTCAGTTTGTTTAATATATTTCTGTCTGTCTGATCTTTTATTTTTCAAAAACATATCCTTTGTTATTAGTAATCTTGAAGGTGACACCAACAAGTTACTGAGGAAGGTATTTGCCCTACCGTTCCTCCCTGCAGAAGATATACCTCAAACTTTTGACCGCCTGAAAGAAAAAGTCCACGAGGATGTAACAGCACTGGGTAATTTCATGAATCCAGTATGGGACGACCCTTCATGGTCAGTATTTTGGAAGAAGCATCAGAACAAATAACAAGGTGGAGAGATGGCACAACTGCCTTAATAAAAGTGCTTAAAAAGTTAATTTGCCATTTTATCTTCTTATAAATCTTCTTTACTCGGAAAGCAGAGTAAAGATAGTTAGTGAAGGAAAGTTATGGAGAAATCAGAGAAAGAAAACCAGACAAACCGAGAGAAACCTGATGCTGCTATGGGAAGATTACAATAACCAAGTGATATGAACGAACAAACTTTTAAAAGGCTGTGCTAAACTGTATGCTCCATGTTAGTCCTGTCTCTACTGTATTATTATATTTCATTTATTACAGTTATTAAAATGTTAAAAATCATGGACCCACTTGCATTTCTCATCTGTTGTCATTCATTGATGTGCTATATTGTTGTACAGTCATGTTAGAATATTAATTTAAAATAAATAATAATAGTTTTAATGTTCGTTATTTGTGTTGTGTCCACATTCACCGAGATTCGAATCGTCCACACTTGGGGTCCAAATCGTCCAGTGTCCAGGGTCCGAATCGCCCAGGGTCCAAATCGTCCAGGGTCCAAATCGTCCAATGTCTGAATCGGCCAAGAATAGGGTTGACCTGTCCAAGCTCGAAATCGTCCAAGGTCAGAATCGTATCCATATGTATATATATAAGTAGTATGTTATGTGGCTTTCACCTCCCATTTGGATGACCCCGGTGGATGACCTGGGAAGTGACGTCATGTCACGTGACGTTGTGGCGCCATGTTGTGTTGTCATGGTAACCCACGTGAGCGGCCATGTTGTGACGTCATCTCCATAGTCATATGTGGGGTTAGTGTGCATGTGCAGCGCATGTTGTTAGGGTGATACGTGTTTCTGTCGTCCATTTTGTATACTGGAGGCCGCCATCTTGGTTTCTATGGTAGCACGTGGTTGCTATGTTACCCAATATGTTTCTTTGTAGAAGAGTAAATCTAATTACCACAAACAACCCAACAATCTCTCCAAATCACCAAAATCACCCAACTTTTACTATTTCGAATTCTTTCAGAATTCTCTGCTTCTATCTATATATGTAATAGTTTATGCCTACCTAGGCAGGTTCCTTTGTTTCCGTCGTCCATTTTGTATACTGGAGGCCGCCATCTTGGTTTCTATGGTAGCAAGTGGTTGCTATGTTACCCAATTTTTCTGCAATGGGACGGGGGTATGTTCAGAGGGTATGTTCTTTTTAGAAGAGTAAATCTAATTACCACAAACAACCCGACAATCTCTTCAAAAGGACCTTTGTGCTAGGGCACATTGTGTCACATTGTGCCTTTTCACATAAGCACAGATGACAAAAAAGGGATTCTTCAGTAGGTATATTCGAATAAAACAATACCAGGACATAGGTATCCTCAAATACCTGTATGTGCCTATGTGCTAGAGCACATTGTGTCACATTGTGCCTTTTCACATAAGCACATATCGGCACATAAAGCATGTGCCTTTGTGCTAGGGCACATTGTGTCACATTGTGCTTTTTAACATAAGCACATATGACAAAAAAGGGATTCCATAGCCACAGGTGTTGTGCAAAAAATGGGATTCCATGGGATATGGCCATTGGATATAAGCTTTTATTATACACAGGGGAGATAACTCTGCATAAGGATTATGGGAAATCAAGCAATCTGATTGGTTAGTTAGATAAATGAAACAACAAGAGTACTTGGAATAGGGTCAGAAGTTACAGGAATAGACCAGAAATAGCTAAATATAGTAATAATAAGCAAAGCTGTTCCAACAAATAGGCTCTTCTACGCTACTGGAGTATACTCCAGAACAAAGGAACATGCCTAGGTAGACATAAACTATTACATATATAGATAGAAGCAGAGAATTCTGAAAGAATTTGAAATAGTAAAAGTTGGGTGGATTTTGGTGATTTGAAGAGATTGTCGGGTTGTTTGTGGTAATTAGATTTACTCTTCTACAAAAGAACATACCCTCTGAACATATCCCCGTCCCATTGCAGAAAAATTGGGTAACATAGCAACCACATGCTACCATAGAAACCAAGATGGCGGCCTCCAGTATACAAAATGGACGACGGAAACACGTATCACTCTAACAACACGTGCTGTGCATGTGCACTAACACCACGTGTCACTATGGAGATGATGTCACAACTTGGCCGCTCACGCGGGTTACCATGACAACACAACATGGTGCCACTACGTCACGTGACATGACGTCACTTCCGGGGTCATCCATCGGGGTCATCCAAATGGGAGGTGAAAACCACATTACATACTACTTATATAATAGAATAATTCTTAAACTCCAATACACACTGTAAAACTAAAACTAAAACTGATGTTTATATACTCTCCCAAAAAAAAGAAAGTGTGCATGCTAAAAAATAACACTAAAAAAAAGATATATATCATTTTCATTCATGGAAGTTTTATTCAATCACAGATGAATCAATTTGTGATCAACATGAGAAATTTCATTACGCTATGACCAATACTCTTGGTGCCATGGAGAGTCAAAGACACTAAGGGTCAAACACAAAAGTCACACACTCAATATCTGGTATGACCTCCGTCTGCATCGACTACTGCTGTGTATCTATGCCTCATGGAAGTGAACAAGTTAGCATGGAAGTGGGTTAGGGGAGGGTTAGGTTAGGGTTAGGTAGGGTTAGGGTTAGGGTTAGGATAGGTAGGGTTAGGGTTAGGTTAGGGTTAGGTTAAGGTTAGGGTTAGTTTAGGGTTAGGGTAAGGTTAGGGTTAGGGTTAGGTTAGGCTAACCCTAACCCTACTCTACACCACTGCAGTCGAGCACGACGATGACGTAATGTCAAAATCGGACGAATTGCAGGTCTTTGAGGACGTAAGCCGTATTCTCTCAGCCGGTTGATTACTGTTTGAGGATGTATCCGTTTCAGGTTAGTGATGTTCCTGGCTGTCGTTGTTGCCGTTTGTTGCCAGTTCTGGAGATGGTCGACACGGATATACCGATCTTGTGCAGGGGTGGTAACTCGGGGTCTCCCGGAGCGGGGTCGGTCTCGAACGTCATCATGTTGTGCATGTCGATGGACTAGCCTGTCTACAGTGTTACGGTGGCAGTTCGAATGCTGGGCAACCTCTCTGTGTGTTCTGGCAGCTCTAATCATACCCAGGGCAAGGAGACATTGATTCATTGTCAATCTTGGCATGCTAATGTGGAGTCGTTTTAACAGCAGCGCAAGTTTGAATGTGAACAATAGGAAGGCCTTACTTTAGTGTTTAAATATCCAAGGATTCACACTGCTGCATGAATTTTCAGACTCTCCACGTGCAAAACATGCCTTTTCACAAACGTGCAGCACGTCATTTAACGTTAATGCAATTTTAACGGGGAAAGCTGTTTTTGTGTTCAATATAACTTATTCATGAACAGGTTAACACTCTTTACACCTACGAAATTATTGTTTTGGAGTTTGATCAATTGCTGCAATGCACACTTTCTTTTTTGGGCGAGTATATAATAACGTACACTGTACCTATAAATTCCATGAGATCCAGTCCTAACAGAAAGTGTCCCAGAATATTTACAACTTATTTTCACATATATTATCTTTTGTTTTACATTAACTTGTACTTTTATTATTTGTTTTTAAACTACTTCCGTACGAATTTACAGAATCAATTAAAGCAATAGTCAGAATATCACAACAGGAAAATCAATACTTTTTAATCACTGCAAAACCTTTATAGGGCAGACTCAAATAATTGACTAATGATCCATAAGTCCATGTCTACTCACTGCATGCTTATTAGAAAAGCATATCAACCTGTAATGAAACCAAGTGAGCAGTTAAAATGCTGAAGAGCAAGGAAACATTTTAACCTTCTGTGTACTGATGTAAAATAAAAGTGGAAAATCTGAAAGTAAAGAGAGCATGCTTTAACCTTCTGTGTTCTATGTTAACAGTATCTGAAATGAGATATTATAAACGCTGTAGTTATATAAATACATAAAGCTGGAAAAACCTGAAAACCTGGAGTATAAATAGCTGAGCCCTGAAACAAAATTACTTTAACCACCACCCCCCCCCCCCACCCCACATGCTGCCACAGCATTATTTTTTTTTTTTACAAATGTACATACGGCGGTATTGAAGTTGATTACTATTATATTGAAGTTGATTGAAGGTCACTTATGACATTAACATTTTCTTATGGTCATCCCACAACTTATTCCGTCTGGTACTGTAATCTGGTGCTTTGTGATAATGTCGGGGGCTTCAGAAAAAAGGGATTATAAAAAGATATTATTAAACTGCACTGTATTCAGGTGTACAAAACAATGATCAACAATTATCATTTTTCGACTTGTGTTTTTATTACAATCATTCTGAGTCAATTACAAAGAAGAAGGAAATGAAGTAGATTAATTGCTTTGTTTCTGTTAGAGCTCATTGTGCTTGGAGTACTTGATTGATTGATGTTGGTCCGTAAGCTGAAATTTGTTGGTCCTGTTTCTATATATATATTTTTTAATAATGTTACATTTGCGAAAGGATTCGGGGCGGGGGATTAAACATTTTCATTAATATTTTAAAGGTTTTCAAAGCCATACTTGAACTTTTCCAATCAATTGAAGTGAATACATTTGTTGCTGATTTTGAACTTGGATTCTGGCAAGGATTAAGGTCAACGTTTGATGAGAGAACAATACAGGGGTGTATGTTTCATTTTGGGCAGGCATTATGGGGAAAGGTTGGAGACTGGTTTGCAGAGTGCCTATTAAGCCAGAACCAATGTATGTAAACTTTTGAGTAAAGTTTTTGCTTGGTCCATGTTACCCGTGGATGACATCATACCCGCATTTGAAGAGTTGTGAGCTGAAGGTGACCCAGAGGCAGACGAAATGGCGAGAATTTTTGAATATGTGGAACTTACGGATAGATAGGATAGCGTGATCAATGCCGACGTGGTGTTTATGGACGATCCATCAGAAGAAACAACGACGTAGAGGGATGGCATAATAGACTTAATCGCCGAGCAAAGAGGGGAAACCTGCCATTTTACTTGCTGTTACAGTTATTCTACGACGAAGGCCGACACTCCCAGCAAAATGCAAACTCATCATACAAGGGAAACTGAAACCTCACGAGAGAAGTTTACGAATAATTCGCGGCAAAATCTAAGCGGACACAACTGCTCCCCCACTGTAGTAAGTTTTTTTTTGTTAAATCAAATAACTTTTTGTAAAAAAAATAATGGGGGCATAAGAAATATTTTTTTAATAAGGGCAATTCTCTCCAAAAACGTGGGCCGTTCCGTCTTAAAATCTGGGCGGTTCTAGCCAAAATCAATCTAGGCCATTTCGTCCATGGACCGTTTCGTCCTGCTACCATAAAAAGTATAAAAACATCAAGTTTTAACAAATGCTCTGAGGTGAGAATATTTGGCCTTCTAAATGTGCCGAAGTGAGAGGATTCGACCTTTTGTGGGGGCCGAACCTTCCTGTCAGAATATTCTGGGATCGGGACGTTTCGACCCTGAGACGTTTCGGCCCTGGGGGCGATCGGCCATGAGACGTTTCGGCCTGGGCCGTTTCGGCCTCGTAGAAAGAGGGTGGAGAGTCAATGTAAATAAAATAGATTCAGCCGAAGAATGCTCGAACAATGTGTGTACACTGATGATTTTCTGCTTGACAATACACATACTTGTGCAACGAAATCGAGCATTCTTCAAAAGGAGTGGATTAATAAATTAAACATTAAATTCTACGCCTCATACATCAAAGTGACGTCAGAAGAGAAATTTGTATTATTAGATAGTATCTAATGACGATAATAACCATAACCTATTGTTCCCATGTTTCCTGGGCTTATGTCATTATTTGCTAGTTCGTGGCCCCAGCCCCACTGATTAGTGTGAAAACAAGCCGTGGCTCCCGCACTATACTCAGTGGAATATGCTCCCATTTACTCCAAGCTCCCTTTAGTCGTTTTTCAAATTTCACATATGATGATTTGCTGTTTTTCAACACACACTTAGCTACGAAAACTAAACTCAAGAATCATCTAGACAACTGATAACTTATCATTGTATTTCATATGTATTGAGCTGTGAAAAAAAACTCTCTAGATTGAATAACATTTAAAAATATTTACTGACTCATAAGCAATTTTTTATTTATTGGGGCCGAAATGACTTGGTAATAGTTTAAAAAGTGAGACGTTTCGGCCTTCTCAAGTGGGACGTTTGGGTCAATGAAGATTCGGCCTCGGGAAGATTCGGCCCCCATCAAAATAAGTGGGAAGATTCGGCCTCAACGAAGGCCGAATCTTCCCACTTTCGAGGCCAAATCTTCCCGATTTTCTTTTTTAATTTGGGTCCTTTAAACTTTTTGTAAAATTTTTTTAATGCTTCTTGTAATTATTTTACGCTTTTAAATTGGGATAGAACTGAAAATAATTACTAGCCTTTACGTAAAAATCCTTCACCTTTCCACAGAAATCCGATAAATCCCCCAAAACACTGTTTATTGTTCACTGGACAAAAAGCTACTGAATTACTTTTTTTTGGCTACTGCTGTATTGCACAAGTCTGATTTAATTTAACTTTAGAAATGTTTGGTAATGTGTTTATACAATGCAACAAAGTGAGACAGTAATTAACAGTTTAATGACTGTGAAGTCTTGAATTGAAAGTTATGATTATTCTTGCCCTCAAAGTACAAGTCCGACATTGTTCTTCTGTTTGTTTACACAGTGGTATGCATAGTTTTGATTCGGAAAAAGTTAAGATGAGACACATTTACGTCTTTTAATCTCCCGACAGATAAGGTATATAACGTCCGTGGTTTCAGCTGTTGAAGACAGAGCAGTAGTTTACACAATACTACCAACAGACAGCAAGAGGGGTGCGCCATTGCTTGTATCCTAATGCCCTTTAATAAATACTATTCAAATAATTTTCATTTTTCGCATGATAAATATAATAAGGATTTTTTCAGCTTGGCATCGTAGACTCAACTGCAATGGAACTGGCTTAAGCTTTTATAAATTGGTGCCGATATTAATTAAAGAAGCACACATTGTCAGGGTTAATGTTACAGCAGGAGACTTGGAGACAGAGACACGTCAAAAGAATACAAAGATAGCAAAGACATTAGAAGAAACATGGCAGAAATAGAGACAATGACATAACAACTTTAAGACGTTTGAAGACCTGTGGTACCATTTATAAAGTAGGGTGATTTTTGGTGTGCATATATGCAGTGCCACATGTTGTGAATGAATCGAATTGTGTCAAAGATGTTTTATTGTCAAGAATATTGTAAATTGTTATCAAAACTTATTCACACATGCAATTAATCGAATTATGCCAAAGATATGTTTTTTGTCAAGAATATTGTAAATTATTAATTATCATTACCTATTCACAAATGCAATGACAATGTTTTTTGTAATCGGTAAACAATAAATGATAGATGAGTTTTAAGACCATTGTTATGTTTTTCTTTATGTTTTAATTGCAATTAAAACATTACCAAACAATAGATTGAAGTGAATCCCATTCGTCACTACAAGGAAAATCCACTAATCCTCTTTCTACTCGCTCCGTAACACTTGGTGTCATTCCATCTCTCCCGAGAGATTTTATATGTTTATGTTTTAATTGCAATTAAAACATTACCAAACAATAGATTGAAGTGAATTTCATTCGTCACTACAAAGAAAATCCACTGATCCTCTTTCTACTCGCTCCATAACACTTGGTATTGTAACGGATTTGGAAACAGCAGTTGAAAAATAATATACAATAAAAGTTCTAAATTACTCTGTTATAATTCGTCTGCTCATAACAGAGGTTTAATTCTATTTTTGTTGGCTTCAAGTCATTTCCATGTTCGAAATGAATCGATGTACCTTATTGGTTCACACCGTAGAGCATTG
Source organism: Pictodentalium vernedei (assembly GCA_031216915.1). Lineage (NCBI taxonomy): Eukaryota > Metazoa > Mollusca > Scaphopoda > Dentaliida > Dentaliidae > Pictodentalium > Pictodentalium vernedei. The sequence continues at coordinate 25,807,959 of CM062294.1, forward strand.
TACTGTTGTTTCATTCGTCGAGGTGAAAGCGAGGGATCAATCAGATTACAGTATTCGAAATCTTTCCCCGCGAAATTATCATATATAAGAGCGGTCTCGCTCATAATTCGTCGTCCACTTTATGTTTGGGTAAAGCTTTGGTCTAGCTGTCCAAACATAAACCTATACACTAGCTTAGTTATGGGGACACTTTGTTGCCTGTAAAAAGGTTAACCGTAATTGGTGCCATAATCTTTGGACCCGTTCAACTCGGCTCTGGTGAGAATCAACGTTTCTGACGGTGATTCTCTCCAGGTCCGAGTTCTGGGCGAAGCATCCACATTTACTGAACATATTTTGTGTGTAATTTAACTCCCTTTTTGGTAAAAGTGTAGTGGACCCGTGGTTTTTGACCCATCATTCACAACCATGTCCATTTCATATCATGCTATATTTTGGCTTCTTTATAAACCACGTATAAACAATTATTCCTATTTTATTGTGTACTCATTCAGACCACAACACCTAACTTAATGTTTATTCTACCTCTAGAGTTGAGTTATATTTTATCCATGGTTTGCTAGTTGACCCAGATCCTCACGAATCTGAAGAACAACAGGGAGATTTCGGCCAGGGTTCTAGCCCCTGGGGAGTCGTTCATCCCACCCCCGTTACAAATTGGCGAGGCTACCAGGATCTGGTTATTACAGCTACTTACATTATGGGTACTTTTCTCAACAAGGTCTGCATTCTTTGAACGATCAAGATAAATTTAATTTATGGGAAAATTAGAGCTCGATTGTTGGTATGCACATTTCATTAGATAGTGGATGTATTGTTGCAAATACAAGGGCTTCTCCCTGGATGAGTGCAACTGTAAACCTTTGGAATCCTACTTAGTGATTTTAAGTGGCACAATGAGCCCAAGTATAGTACTGCTGGTGGAGTGGAAGCACATAAGCTTGGTGTAATTCAAGTTTGGTTGGCAAAGTCACTCTATGAGTGAGTTGCAGACTATGATTATAGACTGTTCATTTTGTTGTCTATTTTACTCTGTACTAACCCCCAAGATGTCACTATACTGGGATTAACAGGGGCCGAAATACCAGTGATCAGTCAACTCAGCCCAAACACTTATGCCACGAATGTGAAAAATACCAAATAAAGGCCTTTTAGCATCTTGATTTAGATGGATTTATTTTGAGACTGGTAAAGGTATTGGAGGTTAAATGTTCAGCCATATTATTTGGCATTTGAAGTGCCAGTGTAGCTCAAAAAGCTTGTTCGTGAAAAGATGTGAGTGGTATTGAGTCATAAAAAATGTCTGCAGTTGAATTACAATTTTTCTGAAATATCTTCACTTTCCGGGTTCATTATGAAAATGACTCATTTTGTGAATCAATCTATGGGGCATTTGAGGCAACTCAACCATGGGCAAATAGAAAGGGAATTCGAGTTAGATGCCCTTTAGTACAAAGCAGCATTGGGTTTATGTGGGATTTAAGCCCACAATTTTTTATCATTAAATCTAATAAACAGGCCCAAGTTAGATGTTCGTTAAGGCACTAACTGTTAGGTAAACTTGATTCAAGAAAGAATCTTTTAGTAAGTCGATATTAAAAGCTAAAATGCTAGATGATAGCATTGCTCATTAGTTTGGATGTATTTTGTGTTACTGTAGGTAACACTAAGTAGTGACCAGAAAGGATGTTTTTCCTAGAAAGCGAAATAAGACACCTCAGTCTGCTTATTTAAAGTAGGTAGTACACAGTGTGTTGGTGTGCCAATTTTCTATTGACAATAGGCATTGATGTATGTGGAACCTTACCCGTTAAACAGTAATCGCCACGTGTAGGAGTTTGTAAATATTTATACATTTCTCTTTTTTTAAGTTATGCTTCCGGCGTCTCGGGTTCCGATAATAATAGGTGGTTTGTCTTCAGTAGTCTGGGTGATATTTTAATATTACGTAGATAATATTTGTGGATGTCATTGCGATACATCATTTAGCTCTGGCGAAAACTGAAGCTGTTACTGATATGTCAGATTGAACTAACCTTAGAGGTGTACATTTGGAGTGTCTTATATCGGGCAAGTAATTTACAGTAGAGGAAATATTACAATCCTGAGGCTTGTTGTTTTGTGGGTAGTGGCGAATCTCTCGTTCGTTTACTAAAATATAAAAACTTTTCTTGAATGCTAGTGTAAAATAGTTGGTTGTTGAAAATTGTGTTCTCCGTGGATAGCCCAAAATATACTTTCCAAATTGACCATTAAATTTAAAATGGGGCACAATTGTGAGCAGACTATACATATCAAAAGGCTGAATACAGCTGCTTATTCTTCTCGAATATTGATATGTTCCATTGATAGTAATATATGGTTGATAGTGGAAGAGCAGGGGAGCTATCACGTGTGTTAGATTAGTGGAAACCACGTGGCCTTGTTGACCTTTAGAACGTTACAATTAAATTGTGAATAGTTTTCGAATTAATGGCGGAATTGCAAAATCAAGAGAAATAATTTTATCCAGAATTTTATCTACATAAATTGTATTCTGGATATTCCACCTATCTTTTGGGGAAATTAAGCAGCAATCCAGTATTTCGCATTTTGGAATTTCTGTAAAACTATAAAGCAGAGGAAGCAATTAGACCTGCTGTTACTGCTGAACATTTATTTGTTTGCTCCTCCCTGTAGAAAGTGAATGCCTGTTTCACATTAATGGAGTGGACGCCATCACAAGAAGCAGGCAGCGAAGTAGGACGATGTTGCATGCAGTGTGTCAGAAAAGAATTTGTGATTCTGCTGACGCATTTTTGCCATGCCTTTCGGTGCTAGCAGAGAGAGCGGAATCTGCTGAACGTGTTGCAGAAGATCCGAGATGAGTGGTGGTAATGCAAGAGAACTTAACTTCTCCAGAACAGAACGGCATATGGTTTAGCATGCTGTGAAGAAGAAGAGGATTATCTTGTTATCAGATAGTGAAAAGAAATTGGAAACATTCCAGCAGTGAACACCAGAGGACTACTTCAGAAGAAGCAGAGAGACAAGATCAAGATTTTACAGAATTTCTAAAAAGAGACAATAACTTAAACTATATAATAGTTGGCAGAGGAATCATATGTAACTTTGTTCATCTCCTTCATATTATGAATTTAAATTTTGCATAGAATGTTTTCAGGGGAATTGGCTTGGTGAGCCGGGTCTCGTGATTATAGAGAATGTTTTATGTGGAACGCCACATTTTAAATAAAATTATAAAATATTAAAGATTTATTGGAAATCTATTTAACAACTGCTGTATGGTTCTAAAAATGTTACACATTTTCTTTTTAAGGAGGGGGAAGTGTAACGGATTTGGAAACAGCAGTTGAAAAATAATATACAATAGAAGTTCTAAATTACTCTGTTATAATTCGTCTGCTCATAACAGAGGTTTAGTTCTATTTTTGTTGGCTTCAAGTCATTTCCATGTTCGAAATGAATCGATGTACCTTATTGGTTCACACCATAGAGCATTGTGCTGTTGTTTCATTCGTCGAGGTGAAAGCGAGGGATCAATCAGATTACAGTATTCAAAATCTTTCCCCGCGAAATTATCCTATATAAGAGCCAAACCCAATAGGATTACAATGCAGGCCTGCCCCCGAACCAGGGAAGTTCGGGTCTTCTTCTTGGTGGTCCCCGAATGGGGTCGTTGTTGTTTCCTTCAAAGACATCCTATCAAACAGAGACAGCCTGAGGCAGATTATACTTGCCAGTGATGGCCACCACTCAAATCATCCTCGAAGTGGCAGACTATACTTGCCCGAAAATCCAGATCGACAGCACCCTCGGGGAGAGGTAGTACCTTTGTGAGAGGACCCAACCTCCCACACTGGTCCTCACCCGAGGGTTCAACCGACATCAGCCAATGATACTGTCCATCCACAACTGGACAAAACTGGAGACACCTGATGAGTACCGGATCCTTTTCCTCCTTCAACACGCCTAGACATGTGACAGCCATCCTATACAGTTACAGAGGGTCGAAAGGGGCTTGTCCCCCATACCATCCCTGCACGCCTTCGGCACGCGAAATCATTTCGTTCATAATTCGTCGTCCACTTTTTGTTTGGGTAAAGCTTTGATCTTGCTGTCCAAACATAAACCTATACACTAGCTTAGTTATGGGGACACTTTGTTACCTGTAAAAAGGTTAACCGTAATTGGTCCATAATCTTTGGACCCGTTCAACTCGGCCCTGGTGAGAATCAACGTTTCTGACGGTGATTCTCTCCAGGTCCGAGTTCTGGGCGAAACATCCACATTTACTGAACATATTTTGTGTGTAATTTAACCCCCTTCTTGGTAAAAGTGTAGTGGACCCGTGGTTTTTGACCCATCATTCTCAATCATGTCCATTTCATATCATGCTATTTTTGGCTTCTTAGTAAACCACGTATAAATTGTTATTCCTGTTTGATTGTGTATTCATTCAGACCACAACACATAACTTAATGGTTATTCTACCTCTAGAGTTGAGTTATATTTTATCCATGGTTTGCTAGTTGACCCAGATCCTCACGAATCTGAAAAACAACAGGGAGATTTCGACCAGGGTTCTAGCCCCTGGGGAGTCGTTCACCCCACCCCCTGTTACAGTATCATTCCATCTCTCCCGGGGACGAATCTTCCCAGGCCGAATCTTCCCGGGCCGAATCTGCCCGAGGCCGAATCTTCCCGTTCCCGGACGTTTCGGCCTTTTAAGGGGCCGAAACGTCCCGGCCGAAACGTCCCAGGACGTCAAAGTCTCAAGGCCGAAACGTCACGACCCATTCTTCTCGGAGGCTTTTCCCGAGTTTGATTTTGCCCGTACCGCTGTTGTGCCGTGAGTAAATCAACCAAGCCCCAGGAACCTTTCGCGTGCCCTGTGCTTGGTAGCGATTTGTTGTTAGAAATTTTTTGGTGGAAAAGAACCTCTTTGACAGTTTTTCGAAGACGTTCACAGATTTTTCAAGTCACTGAAGGCAGGCAGTTCGAAGCTAGTATTTAAACGTCAACACCCTTCCAACGAAGAGCGGAAAGTAATGAAAATCCATGTTTACATCTAGTTCTACACCACTGCACAAGTGACCATTACTATTAGGCATTGCATGAATATCCCAGACCCAGGTCCACGATATCGTCACTCAAGATCTAAGAGAAGTCGCCGACTACTATTGGCGATTGTTTCTCGAGTCAATGTCCGACACGATATTAAAAGCGCCGAGATTCTCTGTCAGGTAACCAGTCTTTTCGGCCCAATGCACACTCGACCCAAAACCCACTCGGCCCAAACTGAAGTCGACTCGGCCCAACCTGAAATCGACGCGGCCCAAACTGAAGTTGATTCAGCCCAAACTGAAGTCGACTCGGCCCAAACTGAAGTCGACTCGGCCGGCCCAAGTTTGAAGTCCACTGGCCCAATATTGAAGTCTACTCGGCCCAACAAATTTGTCCCAGACTGACTCTCGATTTCTAGTTGAAACGAATTAACTTCCAAGCAAGTTGTCTCATCTCAAACAATAATGGCAGTCAACTTTTTTTTGATGTTTGGATGTACGAAAGGATTTTGAAAAAGAGTGGTTTGATTGAGGAAAGAAAACTTAACATTGGTAAAGTTGTACAGTACATATTTATTTAATGTGTAATGAGGTAATATAGTCATGTAATAAATATACAAAATAAAGATATCAAAAATGTGGTTCTATTTTTTCAATTTTCCATTATTTTCTAAACTGTGACTATGTTTGTTAAATTCAGACATGTTAACCTCCAGAATAATTTTTCAGGGAACCTGAGGGGGATTTTCAGGAAAATGGGATGGATTTCAGGGAAAAGTTTGCGCGGGGACAAAATAAAAGAAAAAACTTGTGAATTTTCAGCTCATGGACCACTATTAACACCAGGTTATATCCAGAACTAATTGTCAACTATGCTGATGCATTTATGCTACACCACTGTGCAAGTGACCATTACATGAATATCCCAGGTCCACAATATCTTCACTCAAGATCTAAGAGAAGTCGCTGACTAATATTGACGATTGTTTCTTAAGTCAATGTCCGACACGATATTAAAATCGCCGTGATTTTCGGTCAAACAGATTACAGCAGTAATTAATTTCTAGGGCACCTGAGTGAAAAGGATGTACTTATTGTCATATTTTACACAACTCTCACAATTTTGTGATCATAATACATGTATAACTCAACAATCTCAACTCAAAGAAATGACGTTGGCCTTACCATTACCAACACTCATAAAATATTTACGACACAAATGTACATAAATTTGATTCAGAAAATTATTGATGACTGGTTATCATTCTGACATTCTGTGACATCAACATGCAGTAGTTTATTTGGTCTAATCTATTTCACAATTAACCCTTTACCCAATGCACACGATATCAAATTTTTTTAATTTAAATATCTTTTTTAATTTTTTTCGAAAAATTTCAACAAAACCATATCATGTGCCCCCTCATTGGAACGAGCTCAACGAGCTTGTTCCAAAGAGGGGTCACATGATATGGTTTTGTTAAAATTTTCCGAAAAATAATATTTCTTCAGCTGCTGAATCTGCAGATTAGGCCGGCAGATGCATGCGATTTGTTGGGTAAAGGGTTAATGCCATGATTATGCTCTCTGGAGTCAATCCCTTTCACTCCAAATGTCTTGTCCAATTTAATTACTGCTTTCATTGTCTGCGTAATCTCGGGTGGGTTTAATACTTTTGTCTCACCTCGGACCTAGGATATTCATGTAACAGTCGCTTGCACAGTAGTGTATGTTAAAAAATCATAAAATAACTTCTCCTTCATGAGCCCCCCCCCCCCCCCCCCAACCCCCCTCTCCTCCCCACCATCACCCACACTGTCCCACAGAGCACCTCCACCTGTGGTTTACTCGTATCAAAGTCTACTTAGCTAATAATTTCCAAGTCTGGAAATGTTAACAGGAAAAGATGTCCTAATGTTAAGTTACTTCAAGAACATTAGTACTTAGAAAGTATCTTTATCAAATTTCATGCATGTGGGACGTTTGTGCCCTACACAAAACTTTTCTTTTCATCATTGAAGCATTTTTTTTTAATTCCATTCAAAATTTTCTGGGTACAGACGGCCAACAGTTAACAGTTCTGTAGTCAGCACAACAGAATAAATGTTGTGTTAGAAAATAAGTCCATTGTGTTTAAATATGCAGTCATAATTTTTCGGCATCCTAAGCGACTTTAACCTACTTTTAAACTGTGCTAAATAGTTGTTTTTTGCATTTTGATTTTGGAAAAGGGATAAGAATTAAAGCTATTCTATGAAGGAATAAATAAATATATATTATTTAATTCCTTTTCATATATTTTAATTTCCGAAAACTGCATTTAAATGAAGGTGGAGTTTTCAATTTTTTGAAAGTAAGTCACCTACTTTCACTTTGACACTCGCACATTGTCATTGATCACGAATCTCCGAAGAAAAAACCCAGAAATAAACATGAACACAGTTGAAATATATATCATAAAATACCCTTTTCTTAAATAAATTTAACTTGAATCCATATTTTACTGTTTTGTGAGTTTTTACCAGAGTTTGAAATGCATGTGATTTGACTCCGAACGTTTTTCATAAGTTACAATGAGAACAAAACATTTGACTGTTGTTTTCCAGGATTTGGGGTTGTAAACTTATTCCCGTCTGGGAGGCCGGGAACTACACTGAAATTCTGGGATTTTTCCAGGCATTCCGGGAGAGTTAACATGTCTGGTTAAATTTGTTAAATGGTGAGTGAAAAGCATGCCCTTGTAACTTGTTGCATGATTAGAATGCACAATGGAAACCCACTTTTGGGACGACACATTACCGAAAATAAAAGAACTTCCATTTTTTACACCATATTTAATAAATTTTCTCACCACGCCGAAATGAACATTCGAATTGGTGAGAAAATTTGTTAAATATGGAGTGAAAAATGTACCCCTGTAACTATTTGCATGATTGGAATGCAATATGTAAACCAACTTCAAGCGGGATGACACATTACTGAAATTCGATAAACGTCTATTTTTGACATTTGATAAATTTTCTCACCACGCCCAAAAAAATTTTTGAATTGGTGAGAAAATTTGTTAAATGGTGAGTGAAAAGCATGCCCTTGTAACTTGTTGCATGATTAGAATGCACAATGAAAACCCACTTTTGGGATGACACATTACCAAAAATAAAAGAACTTCCATTTTTTACACCATATTTAATAAATTTTCTCACCATGCCAAAATGAACATTCGAATTGGTGAGAAAATTTGTTAAATATGGAGTGAAAAATGTACCCCTGTAACTTGTTGCATGACTAGAAAAAACTTCCATTTTTTACATTAGATTTAAGTGAAAAATATGCCCTTGTAACTTTTATTGCACGTTTGCAATTCAATATCAAATAATTTACATTTTTCACTTCAGGATTTTAGAAACACTAGGCTTCGGAATGACATACTACAGTTAAAATTAGAAGTTCTGTCATGAAATGCGCACAAATAGCACGTCGATCTGCACGTTAATCTACATGTTATGGCCATAGTAAGACTATCAAATTCTGTACATATAATTTATTGTCTGTGCACAAGCAATGTTTCAGCCAATGGACCTCTGGGTAAACCGGAGGTCCATTGGCAAAACATTGCCTGCGTTTGCTATGAGTAACCAGGAGAATCTGCCGTGCTTTGGCGGCCATTCGATATGGCAGTTGCGCGCATTTTCTATGTGCAATTAAGCCTAGGTAACCGCACAGTTCATGACAGGACTTCTAGTTTTAACTGTAGATGAGAACATTTTCTCAATAAAGAGTTTGTAGACAGCACATTGGCATTATATCTGTCCCAAAGTTCAAAGAGTCTTTTGTGGATATTAACAAAGCTTTTCTTTTGTTGTCGTCGCAGCTTTCTTTCAGATACAGTTAAAACTAGAAGTCCTGTCATCAATTGTGCGCAAACACCTTGCCATTTAGCGTGTTTATCTGCATGTTAGGTCATATGGAAAGGCTATCAAATTCTCTATGCAACCTATGCACAAGCAATGGTTCAGCCAATGGACCTCCGGGTTTAACCCGGAGGTCCATTGGCTGAAACATTGTTTGTGTTTGCTGTGAGTAATGGCAAGACTCTGTGGAAATTTGGGTATTTTCAATAAGAAAATTGCGCACAATTCCTGTGCGAAATTGTGTCAAGATAAGCGCGCAGTTCATGACAGGACTTCTATTTTTAACTGTACCAATTTCACCTTAAAATATTCACCATTTCTGCTTGTTTTTTCAAAAGTTCAATAAGTAGATAAAGTGGCAAAGCCGGTTTCTGAGCAGAGTGTGTTCAAGTGACGATGCCACCGTTCAACATCATTATTAGTGCGTATCGATTGCATGAAAACACTCCCTGCTTCTGGTGCCCATATTTCTGTTACGGTATGGAAATATTATTGATATTGGTAACAGAAAGAAATCTGAGAATCAGCAACAATAACTATGAATTTATCTATTTTGAAATTTAATTAAAAAAAATTAATATAAAAAAAATGATACAAAGATCTTTTACACAAACTAGTTTGCAGAAAATAAAAACAGTGGTACTTATCAATTATTGAATTAGTCCAAAGTACAGTTTGACAGAATCCAGTAATCCAGTGGTGAAGAATCTTGTGAAGAAAGTTACCAGCTGGTAGTATTAAATCCAAGAATGTCTCTTCAGAAACAGTATCCCATAGATTTGTAATAAAATTTTCACTTAGAAATTTCAGCAGTCTTCAATAAAATATAATAAAATGCTCCACAAATTCAAATGGAGTAAAAATCCAAGAAGTATTGGCACCACAGGTAATTTCCAAATAATCCAGTAGAATCCTGGCTTTTCACAAAATAATATTATTCTGTTTCACAGAAAGTATGAATTCTCTTTTCCATGACGAATAGATTCTCTTCAAAATTCTCTTTTGGAATCAATCTTCCAAAATCACAAAGAAGCACTGCTTCTACAATAAATGCACTGTCCTAGAACAACTGTTGTGTTTTAACTGAAGTCCGTCTTTCTGAAATGGCTTTCTAAAATGTTTTTTGAATTCTGTTGACAAACCTTTATATAGTAACCAGATAGAATGTTCCAGAAGATGAAAATTCTTCAATGTTCTAACAGTTTCTAGGGGATTCTGTTAAAGTTCAAGTAAACAAGGTCATTGACCTATTTAAACAATTAAACAATCAACAGCTATATGTACAATATACATGTATCAGTGTAACAAAGATGTAAACAAGGTCACTGAGTGCAACTGAGTTAGACCAGTCAGAAAATGCAGAAATAAATAAAAAATCTATCTCAATATAATTATTCACTAAGGATATATCAATCGCAATATAATATGGGGGCTATAACAAGTTCATGTCCCTCAATCCATGTGTCTTGAATGTATTTGCACAGATTTTCATTTTAAATGAATGAAAAAATTACTTTCTAAAGATGACAAAGATGCAGCAATACTGCGTTCAGATGTATTGTCCATTGCATTTTCTATGTGAGCTAGCTCAATCTGTTCAGCTTCAACTATTGCTGTTGCACAAGAAGCACAAGTGCAATCTATGGATCCATTACGGACGGCTTGTCGATAATCTTGTCTAGATATACTTGTATTACAGCATCGATGTTGCCATCTATCACAACGTTCGCATAATAGATCCTCCTGTCTTGGTTGGACTTCATTAGAACACTCTATGCAAGGATTTTCCATTGTGAATGATAATTTTCCAGTGAGAAATTGGTTATTTATGAAAAATATGATGTTTATTTAAAGAAAACAGTTATAATATTAAGAATAATGCACTTCACTCTTTATTGTCACTTCTACAGTTAAAACTAGAAGTCCTGTCATGAACTGTGTGCTTATCTAGGCTTAATTGCTCGTAGAAATTGTGTGCAATTGCCATATCGAATGGCATCCAACGCACAGCAGGTTCTCCTGGTTACTCATAGCAAGCACAGGCAATGTTTCTGCCGGGTTACCCGGAGGTCCATTGGCTGAAACATTGCCTGTGCACAGGCCATATGCACAGAATTTGATAGCCTTACCATGGTCATAACGCGTAGATTAACGCACAAATCGACATGCTATTTGTGCACATTTCATGACAGGACTTCTAGTTTTAACTGTAGAATCAATTGTCCGGACATGTGAAGACATAACAGATCACAGATAATTTATTGAAACAAACAAAATGATTTCTTTTAACCCGTTGTTTACACAACATTCATACCTGATGGACTGTTGATTGTCATTTCAACGAGTCATAATTAGTTTTGATGTTGTTGTTTATGTAACACTCATAACTGATGGAGTGTTGATTACTAATTACTCTATCGCGGTTACTTTAAAAAATTTTTTAGTGAGTGTGACAATGCTTTAGAAAGTAATGTCAACCTGCCCATATTGATAGACAGCTTTACAATTAATTTCATTTGGGCCGAGTGGAGTGTTGGCATGGGGCGACTGGACTATCAAACTGGGCCGAGTGAATACCCAAATTGGGATGAGTGGACTCTCATTTGGGCCAAGTAGGTGGGCTGAGAAGATTTTGGGCCGAGTGGACTAATAACCCTCGGTCAAGCAGATTACATCAGTAATTAATTTCTAGAGCACCTGAGTGAAAAAGATGTACTTATTGTCATATTTTACATGACTCTCAAAATTCTGTGGTCAAAATACACATATAACTTAACAATCTCAACTCGACGAAATGACGTTGGCCTTACCATTACCAACACTTATAATAAAATATTTATGTTTTTAATCAGTTAGAATATTTTTTTTTAAATTTTGACAAATTGCAACATTCCGACACAAACGTACATAAATTTGATTCAGAAAATTATTGATGACTGGTTATCATTCTGACATTCTGACATTCTGTGACATCAACATGCAGTAGTTTATTTGGTCTAATCTATTTCACGGGCTCGTTCCAAGGAGGGGTCACATAATATGGTTTTGTTAAAATTTTCCGAAAAATAATATTTTTTCAGCTGCTGAATCTGCAGATTAGGCAGATGGATGCGGGTGATTCATTGTGTAAAGGGTTAATGCCGTGATTAAGCTCTCTGGAGTCAATCCCATTCACTCCAAATGTCTTGTCCAATTTAATTACTGCTTTCATTGTCTGCGTAATCTCGGGTGGGTTTAATACTTTTGTCTCACCTCGGATATTCATGTAACAGTCACTTGCGCAGTAGTGTAGCTACTCCTCTGCGTTCAGATTCTTCCCATTCAATGAATCCTATAGAAAAAGTTCCCATCAAGTTTTTATGGGAACTCGAAAATAGGAATATAGGCCTATATCAAGCTTTTCGCCCTTATTACCGGCTGTATTCGATAGTACTAGTATACATATTTCCTTACATTTGGACAGAGTTTATTGATCCAAACTATGTTTTATCGTTTAAGGGCCTATATAAGTAATGAAATTTTGTTTATTTTGAAAATTCTCACCTCTGATATTCCTTCAATTCAAATTAAATATACACAAAATGTACATCAAAATGAAGGTTGAGATGTATAGAACATGACACACGTATGTAATCAACCCATAGAGTCGAATGTACAGTTAAAACTAGAAGTCCTGTCATGAAATGCGCACAAATAGCACGTTGATATGCGCGTTATGGCCCAAGTAAAGCTATCAAATTCTGTACATATGGCCTGTGCACAAGCAATGTTTCAGCCAATGGACCTCCGGGTAACCCGGAGGTCCATTGGCAGAAACATTGCATGTGTTTGCTATGGGTAACCAGGAGAACCTGCTGTGGTTTGGATGCCATTCGATATGGCAATTGCGCGCAATTCCAACGCGCTATTAAGCCTACATAACCGCACTATTTGTGACAGGACTTCTAGTTTTAACTGTAGGCACCACTGGTTCTTGGAAGTCTGCTGCCGTATTCACACCAGAACTGATAATTTAATAATATTTCACGAAAAAAACTTGTGGCCAAATGTGCGTTACATATCCAAGAACAAAGCTTGGGGATCAAAATTCTTCAAAACACGGCGACAGAGCTGCATGCGGGGAAATTCCAAGGCCTCTGCTTTTATTTACGTATGAGTATACTTTCGATTTCCGATCGACGTCATCGGATTGAAAAAGCATGTAAAAACAACGCCGTCTAAAATCAAATAATGAAAAAGATCGCCTTCATACAGTATACTGTTATTAGATAGAAATTGCACAGTTGACATATTCAATGCAAGGTATCGTGATACCTGTTGAAATTTCTTAGAATTACGATTTTGTTTTTCGATGGAAATTCGTGGTGTCGAGTGATTTGCGCATGTCTGTCGAGCATGGAAACCATCTTCAATAATCAATGTAGACAGCATTGTCCTTTTCCAAAATGCAGTCCTGTCGCTGCACTAGAAAGTGTTTTGAATGCCTAGCTTTGTTATTGAATATCTGAAGTACATTCAACCACGAGTTGTTCTTGCGAAATATTATTTTATTATCAGTTCTGGTGCGAATACGATAGCAGACTTCCAGGAACCAATGGTGCCTGCTGTCAACTCTATGAGTTGATTACATATGTGTCTTGTGTTCTATACATCCCAACCTTTACTTTGGTGTATAATTTGTGTATATTTAATCTGAATGTAAGGAATATGAGAGGTGAGAATTTTAAAATAAACAAAATTCCATTACGTATATAGCCCATTAAGGGCTTAACAGAACTAAATGTACACTACTGCGCAAGCAACTGTTACATGAATATCCTAGGTCCAAGGTGAGACAAAAGTATTAAACCCACCCGAGATTATGCGGACAATGAAAGCAGTAATTAAATTGGACAAGACATTTGGAGTGAAAGGGATTGACTCCAGAGGGCATAATCGTGGCATTAACCCTTTACCCAATGAATCGCCCACATCCACCCGCCTAATCTGCAGATTCAGCAGCTGAAAAAATATTATTTTTTGGAAAATTTTAACAAAACCATATCATGTGACCCCCCCCCCCCCCCCATTGGAACGAGCTCATTGAGCTCGTTCCAATGAGAGGTCACATGATATGGTTTTGTTGAAATTTTTCGAAAAAAAATTAAAAAAGATATTTAAATTAAAAAAAAATGATAATCGTCTGCGTTAGGTAAAGGGTTAATTGTGAAATAGATTAGACCAAATAAACTACTGCATGTTGATGTCACAGAATGTCAGAATGATAACCAGTCATCAATAATTTTCTCAATCAAATTTATGTACGTTTGTGTCGGAATGTTGCAATTTGTCAAAATTTTTAAAAAAATATTCTAACTGATTAAAAATGTAAATATTTTATGAGTGTTGGTAATGGTAAGGCCAACGTCATTTCGTCGAGTTGAGATTGTTGAGTTATACATGTACAGTTAAAACTAGAAGTCCTGTCATGAAATGCGCACAAATAGCACGTTGATATGCGCGTTTATGTACGCGTTATGGCCCAAGTAAAGCTATCAAATTCTGTACATATGGCCTGTGCACAAGCAGTGTTTGAGAGAATGTTGAGTTATACATATATTTCGACCACAAAATTGTGTGAGTCGTGCAAAATACGACAATAAGTACATCCTTTTCTTTCAGGTGCCCTAGAAATTAATTACTGCTGTAATCTGTTTGACCGAGAATCACGGCGATTTTAATATCGTGTCGGACATTGACTCGAGAAACAATCGCCAATATTAGTCGGAGACTTCTCTTAGATCTTGAGTGAAGATGTCGTGGACCTGGGACCTAGTACTCGCCCCAGCCCTGCGTGTGAATGGCAAAGAGATTTAAATAAACAATTACAGTATACATCTTCTCGGACTCGGATGTTTACGATTTTCGACTCCAGCACTTCAATCAGTTATAACTTGATAAATAATTTGTGTACAACATGAAAATTGGATACACTTTAGAAATGCACCAAATAAAATTACTACCGAAGTGTATGCGTGTAATTTCTAATTGCAGACTCGACGAGAGAGAAGAAGATGATGAGAGAGAGAGATATGTTTTACCACGGAATCAAATTTCTCACACCGGAGTGGGAGTTAATTTTTAAAAAATCAAAATCCAAGCAAACATCTGTTTAACTTCAAACTATGGAATGACTAGAAAGCCAGACAATCAAACCCACCGCGAGTAAATAAATACAAATAATCCACTCTCCATGTACATGTATTGTGTACAACCTAAGGCTGCACGATATTCAAAACTGAATACCGGTATCGGTATTCAAAAAAATATAGCAGTATAACGGTATATCAAAAACTATTCAGATATATGAACACAAGTACCACAATTGAGACTCGAGGCATCACAGTTGGAATGAATTAGCCTGCCTTGATGATGCGGTTCGAAAAACCTTTACCCGGCGCAGACGATATCAAAATTTATCATTTTCAAAATTAGTTCATCAGATTTTCCCCAAAGATTTCAACAAACTATATCATGTGACCCCCTCATTGGAATGAGCTCAACGAGCTCGTTCCAATGAGGGGTCACTTGATATAGTTTTGTTAAAATTTTTGAAATTTATTTTTTCAACTACTGAATTTGTATATTACGAGGGCACAAACAGACGATTCCTTGGATAAAGGGATAATATTATTCATTCGGGGTTACAGTTAAAAAACTCAAGACATCTTGAAAATTAAATTGTGGGTAAATAAATAATGACGATAAACCGATATTTTTGTAATTGCACCGGTATTCAATCGATATTGGTTTTAATTCTGGTATATATCGGTTTATCGATATACCGTGCAGCCCTAGTACAACCTGATTTGAGGCGATTCGGCTTCGGTAGCTGTATATACTTTTTCCTTTATCATGCCCCAAAAAATTTTTCGAGGGGGGTATATAGTCAAGGTCTCCATCCGTACGTCCTTCCATCCATCCGTACGAACATTTTTTATTATAACTCGAGCATCAGTTGTCGGATTTTATTGTTCTTTGGTATGGTGATAGGACAGCTTGGGGGAACGGATGCCCTCGTACCTAGAATTTCGTCCATTCATGTTTGGTAGAGTTATGGCCCCTGTTTGTTTTTGGCCTCTGCTTCTGACTAAGGTAAATTGTACCATATCCTATAGGGCAGTGTGCTGCCCAATTTTTTTTTTTTTGGTTCATTATCTTTCTGCGGCAGGGGAGGTTGCATGACATTTTAACCTCTACTTATCAATATATCCATATAAATATGGATGACACAAGAATTATATTTACGAAGTCAAGCTGAGCTCAACTCATCCCTCTCCATCTGTCATCCATCAACACCATGTTTTGCTCTTCTCTTCCAAAGCTACTGGGCCAATTCAATTGGAAGTTTGTGTGAGTGACTGTCCCGAAGGGGCATTGCATTTTTGTTCAACTCAACATGCTCAGCACCACAGGGAGGGGGTGGGGGAAAATGCTCCAAAAATATTTTTAAAAATCTTCTTCTCATGAACCAGTGTGTACAATGACTTGATATTTGCTATGGAGCTTCCTTTTGAGGTGTAGAATCAAGTTTGTTCAAACGAAGTTCTTGAAGCAATATTTGGCTTTGTAATGGGAGGAGTAAGATTTTTGGCCCCGCCAAAAATTTATATTTTCTGGACCGATGGTCCGGTTTGAACCAAATTTGGTATGTGGTATTATTGGGTCATAAGTACTTGACACATGCAAAAAAAAAAAAATTCCCACATCCCCATGGGAACCCTGGGAGCTAAAAATAGAAATATTTTCAAATGCCCATATTTCCAAAACCACACGGAACAGAGAGCTGTTATTTGTATGCAGTATCCTTAGGACCAGTAGAATTTAATGGTAAAAAAAAAAATGCCAGCGGTTATGTTAAGGTGTTCTGTAATGGGCATCGAAAAAAATGCTTAGCATATTTGCAAAAATTTCAAGAAATCTTTTCTCCATAACCAATCATCAGAATCTTTTGATATTCGGTAGAGAGCACTCATAGGGGTGTCAGATACAAGTTTGTTAAAATAAAGCCCATTGGTTCACATTTGGGCCCAGTATAGGAGCCCGAAGTTTTTACATAGGGTAATATCCTTTAAAAATCTTCTTCTTCAGAACCTTCAGTCAGAATCTTGTAATATTTGAGATAACATCATTGGTATGAGAGTCAGATTCAAGATTGTTCAAACCAAGTGCGTAGGTTAATATTTGGGCTTCCTACGGAAGCCCAAATTTTAACTTTGTTCAATATGGGGGATAATTTTTAAAAATCTTCTTCTTCAAATCCACCAGGCAGAATGCTTTCATATTTGGTATGCAACATCTCTAGGGGGCTCAGATTCCAGTTTGTTCAAACCAGATCCCTAGGTATATATTTGGGCTCGCTATGGTAGACAAATGTTTATTTAGTGTGATATAAGGAAATGTCTTTAAAATTCTTCTTCTTCAGATCCACCAGTCGGAATGCTTTCATATTTGGTATACAACATCTCTAGGGGGGTGGGGGGGGGGGGGGGGGGGGGGGTCAGATTCCAGATTGTTCAATTCAAGAGCCTGGGTTAATATTTGGGCTCCATATGGGAACCTGAAATTTAACTTAGTACAATATGAGGGAATTTCTTCAAAAATCCTCCTCTTCAGATCGACTAGTCAGAATGCTCTCATATTTGGTATACAACATGTCTGGGGGAGGGGAGGGAGGGGGGGGGGGGGGTGTCAGATTCAAGTTTGCTCAAATCAGATCCATATTAATATTTGGGTTCGTTATGGTAGCCCAAATTTTAACTTACATGTAGTGCAATATGAAGAAATATCTTCGAAATTTCTCTTCTTCAGATCCAGCAGTCAGAATGCTTTCATATTTGGTACACAACATATAGGGAGGTCAGATTCAACTGTGTTCAAATCGAGAGTCTGGGTTAATATTTGGGCTTCATATGGGTTGCCGGAATTGGCCATTTTGCTGAAGATTTAAAAATTTTGTATTCAGTACCCGGGGACGCGGTAGCTCAGTTGGTAAAGGTGCAGGCTGCAAGCCGAGAAGGGCCTCGGTTCGAATCCCACCTGCGGCGACCGCGTTGTGTCCTTGGGTAAGACACTTCACCCCGATTGCCAACATGGGGGCACGATGACGCTGTGTACTGAGGCGTACTGCCTGTCGATGGTGCGCATGTCTTCAACCAATCTAACCCTGCCTGTGCTGTAGTGCAGAGTTCAGAGTTACGATGTTGGAGAGCTGACAGCTGCTCGTCGTTGCTCGGTGGTTCTCTCCGGGTACTTCGGCTTCCTCCACCCGTAAAACTGTCACGGTCACGATTAGCCATTGTGCATAAGTATGTGACCTTAAACACCAATAAATAAATAATAAATATTCAGTACCATCTAGAGTGTTTAACTAAGATTAATCCACGTAGGTCGTATTAAGTGGCTTCATAGGGGAGCTCTACATTTTACTTTATGATCAGCTGAAGAAAAGGCATGATGCCCGGATTATTTTTATACCCCCCTTTCGAAGAAAATGGGGGTATACTGGATTACATGTGTCCGTCTGTGCATCCGTGTGTGAGTCCATCCGAGAATATTCATAACTTAAGTAAATTATTATTTTTTATAATATTTGTTGGTCATAGGTATGCCCACACTAGTTATTTTTTATTAGCGCACCAAAGGGAGCTAAACTTATCACTTGCCGTCCGTCGTCGTCCGTTGTTGTTGTCGTCGTCCGTCCGGCGTCGTGAATATTTTTCAAACGACTTCTCCTCTGAAAGCGCTAGGTCGATTTGCTCGAAACTTGGTATGGATGTTCATTACCATATGTCAATTCACGTTTGTTCAAATGAAATGGCCATGCCCCTTGGGGGCTCTGTATGGGGCATAACTCTGATAGCACCATATGAATTATAGAAAAATTATTAAAAAATCTTCTCCAGAACCAGTGGGCAGAATCTTTTGATACTTGGTATGCAGCATCTTGGTATGGGACTGATTCAAGTTTTTTCAAATTGGCCCCCTGGATTCATATTTGGGCTCACTTTTGAAGCCTGAATTCGAACTTAGTGCATTTCAGGCAAATTTCTTAAAAAATCTTCTCCAGATCCAGCAGGCAGAATCTTTTGATATTTGGTATGCAATATTGTGGGGTGGATCTGATTCAGGTTTGTTCAAATTGGCCCCCTGGATTCATATTTGGGCTCAGTATAGAAACCCGAGTTTGAACTTAGTGCATTTCAGGCAAATGTCTTAAAAAATCTTCTTCTCAAGATCCAGCAGGCAGAATATTTTGATATTTGGTATGCAACATTGTGGGGTGGATCTGATTCATGTTTGTTCAAATTGGCCCCCTGGATTCACATTTGGGCTCAGTATAGAAGCCCGAATTGGAACTTAGTGCATTTCAGGCAAATTTCTTAAAAAATCTTCTTCTCAAGATCCAGCAGGCAGAATATTTTGATATTTGGTATGCAACATTGTGGGGTGGATCTGATTCAAGTTTGTTCAAATTGGCCCCCTGGATTCATATTTGGGCTCAATACAAAAGCTCGAATTCGAACTTAGTGCATTTCAGGCAAATTTTTTAAAAAATCTTCTTCTCCAGATCCAGCAGGTAGAATCTTTTGATATTTGGTATGCAACATTGTGCTGGATCTGATTTAAGTTTGTTCAAATCGGTCCCCTGGGTTCATATTTGGGCTCAGTATAGGAGCCCAATTTGAACTCCGTGCATTTCAGGCAAATTTCTTTAAAAATCTTCTCAAGATCCAGCAGGCAGAATCTTTTGATATTGGGCATGCAGCATGCTTAGGGGGGTGAGATTCAAGTTTGTTGAAGCCAAGTCCCTGGGTTCATATTTGGGCTCACTGTGGTAGCTGGAATTATAACTTAGTTCAAAATGTGGAATTTTCTTTAAAAATTTTCTTCTTCAGATCCAGCAGTTGGAATGTTTTGATATTTGATATGCTGCATCCTTAGGGGGTGAGATTCAAGTTTGTTCAAGCCATGTCCCTAGGTCCATATTTGGGCTCACTGTGGGAGCCCGAATGATAATTTGGTTCAATTTGAGGAATTTTCTTAAAAATCTTCTTCTTTAGATTTAGCAGTCGGAATGTTTTGATATTTGGCATGCAGCATCCTTAGGGGCTGAGATTCTAGTTTGTTCAAGCCAAGTCCCAGGGTTCATATTTGGGCTCACTGTGGGAGCCAGAATGATAACTTAGTTCAAAATGAGGAATTTTCTTTAAAAGTCTTCCTCTTCAGATCCAGCAGATGAATGCTTTTGATATTTGGTACATGTATGCAACATCCTTAGGGTGGTAAGATTCAAGTTTGTTCAAGCCATGGCCCTAGTTCCATAAAATTTGTCTCTCATAACTTCATTCCTTTGTAGTGTTGATGAACCACCACTTTGGCCGGTGAGCGATTAAGGCTCCTTGGGGCCTCTTGTTTTATTACTTGTTCACTTTGAAATTGTGTCCGTCCGAGCCAAATTTTGTCTGTTCAGCCTGTATCTCGGGTATCGAATGTTCTATTGCAATGAAATCTGCCATGAACAATGAACACCTATGGTATAGGCTTTAAAAAAAGGATTCAACGATATTTCTCACAATCTCCTTTTTAGAGTCAAGGCTGTAAATTAGCGGTCGGACACGGACAAATGACCAGTACCTCTCACCCATTTGACCGACACAAATGGCTGTCATTTTGTCCGACCTGTTTTCGAATAGCCCCCCCCCCCCCCCCCACCCCCACCCCCCCTCACAAATATTTGTAATACAAAAGCAAAATTGGGTGCATGCTTATCAACATCTGATGTGTTCATTTACGGAAATACTTGGCACTTATAGCCATTCTATCCATACATTCATCAGAGCATTCGGTTTTTCTTGGTTGACTTCGATTGAGTTGAAAGTTTTTCACATATAAATAGTTTATGCAATTCCCATGGTGTTTGTTTCATTTCATTTCATCAGAATTTTGTTCTGTTTTTATTCTCCCCATATTTGTAATTATTGTGAATTATATGCATGACTCCACCCTATGGAAGACACGCATTGGTGACAAAAAAATTGAAAATTTTACATAATTTTTTATATTTTTTCTCATAACTGTTGATAAAAACTCAGAAATATCAATTTTTCCAGTTACCAGTGTTAGACTAATTAGAGAGTAATCTCCCCTGCTGTACTTCCGATGCTTTGCTGTTCTGATTGTCAAACTGAATGTAGTGCAATGTCATAGAGTCCGTACCCTGGAATTTATTTATGACCGGTGGTATAGGGGGTTGGGCAATAGTAGTGCTTGGGGCAGGGAAATTATTTAAACCTTTACACAACAAAACGACAAAAACTGCCCAGAAAATTAACCCAAATCAGACTGGCACATCCAGGAATATCTTGGGGTCTCCATAGACTTTATATGGATATTATTGTAACCGACTGATCAAAGACCCATCATTTTCAATATTTAACCCTTTACACAACAAAACAGTCAAACCGCCTCAGAAAATTAACTTTAATCAGGCTTCCACATCCTGGAATACCTTGCAGGTTGCCAACACACACATATGGATATGAAATATGGATGGGGGGGGGGGGGGGGGGGGGGACAAATGTGGGAAGCTACATATCAAGTTCAGTTGTGCATTGACATATTAACGTAATCGTACCTGGCGTGTTCTAGCAAGTCGGGAGGGTTTTTACTGTTCGTTTTTCTGTTTTACCTCATTTTCAATAGCACCAACAATGCTTATGTAGAACAACAATTTGCACTGTAACCTGCGCAGTTGTTGTATTTATATTGGTTTTTCCTGTCACGTTTCGGAAAAAACCAACGTAAACACAACAACTGTGCAGGTTATGGCGCAAATGGTGCTCTGATTCTGAAACTATGAAGTCTCAGGCACAAATGAGTGTTGGATTTTCTCGACATTGATGAAGACATTGGGATGATAAACAAACAACGAAAAACAAATAAAATGGAAATATTTTTTAAATCTTTAATAATTATATTCCTTTATTCTTTTATCTTATTCAACACGTGGTGGTAACTTGTGAAAACTTACCTATTTCCATTGCATCACAAATTGGCAAAACGTATAAACTTGCAACTTATTCTTGTTGACTGCATATACTTGAAAATGGGTGTGCGACCTATACAGAGCTTTAGGTAAAAGGGAGGAATTCCAAGCGTGAGTTGGGTTGGGGTTGACATTTATGATATTTTTGTTATACTGCAATGAAGTCTGAGATTGGCGGTTCATTGTTTACTTTTGGGAAAAGCTCGAACCTCCATAAAAAAATTCATTGCGGGAGGTATTTTTCCAACGCGGCGGTGCCTGAGAACCAAAACCCTGTTTTTTACTAAAAATATGTGCATCATTGGAAACGGCTTGTCGAGCCGATTCTAATGATATCCATGTTTGTATGGTTTTATCAAGGCAATAAAAAGTTACTTTGGGCCCTGAAACGCTTATAATGGTAAATTTTCTGGACACATTATTAACCCTTTTACCTTAGACAAAGGCAGGGACCGACCTGGGCATGCGCCAGCGCGTATTTGGTTCTGAAACATCAGGACCTGGCTCTTAAATCTCAGAAATAGGCTTCTCAGTTGGCACGTAACTTCTCAGATCATATTTTGATATTCTTTCGATGGATAATCTAGAGAGACACTCTTACATGTATTTTCTATATGATTATCATTTATCATTGTTGTAGAGTGCTTAAGTTAATACTTCAAGTCTTAATTACCAAGCATTAATCTTCACTGTGGTTTCTGATCAAGTCTTGGCTGCCTAAATAGGCAGCCAAGACTTGATCAGAAACCACAGTGAATATGAGGCAGCCAAGACTTGATCAGAAACCACGGTGAAGATTAATGTTTGCTATAGTGTTGTACTAAATGAAAATGATGAGAGCTATTACATACTTGCAGTGTGTGTTACAAACAGCAGTGTGACTCCGTAAATTGAAATCTGGCGCATGAATTGAAAAAATAGGCTCCGAGGCTAGAGCGTATTTTAAATAGTCCTGATCGGTCCCTGCAAAGGGTTAATAATTACATGTGGCAAAATGAAGAAAAAAGTTTTTTTCAGACAATTTTGAGAGGTGGATCATCGATGATTTTAATTTTGTTTCTAGAAATTCTTCTGAATGAATGAGCCCATGCCCCATTCCAATAATTTTTTTGTTTGTTTTTTTTCTATCTGCAGAAATTAATTACAGCATACTCAAAATCACTAATTGCACATAGTACAATTTGTAGTACCTGCAATTAGTAATTTTGGATTGTTGTCTACCATTTAAAGGCTTTATATTGTGTCTATTTTCCACCAATAGGTATTGTGGATGTATAATCCAGTAATATAATATAAATTTGTATTGTGACAGTTAATGGGAGAGTGCCTGTGAGTGTGAGGCTTTATATTGTGTCTATTGTGGATAAAATATAAATTTGTATTGTGACAGTTAATGGGAGAGTGCCTGTGAGTGTGAAGCTTTATATTGTGTCTATTGTGGATATAATATAAATTTGTATTGTGACAGTTAATGGGAGAGTGCCTGTGAGTGTGAGGCTTTATATTGTGTCTATTGTGGATAAAATATAAATTTGTATTGTGACAGTTAATGGGAGAGTGCCTGTGAGTGTGAAGCTTTATATTGTGTCTATTGTGGATATAATATAAATTTGTATTGTGACAGTTAATGGGAGAGTGCCTGTGAGTGTGAGGCTTTATATTGTGTCTATTGTGGATATAATATAAATTTGTATTGTGACAGTTAATGGGAGAGTGCCTGTGAGTGTGAGGCTTTATATTGTGTCTATTGTGGATATAATATAAATTTGTATTGTGACAGTTAATGGGAGAGTGCCTGTGAGTGTGAGGCTTTATATTGTGTCTATTGTGGATATAATATAAATTTGTATTGTGACAGTTAATGGGAGAGTGCCTGTGAGTGTGAGGCTTTATATTGTGTCTATTGTGGATATAATATAAATTTGTATTGTGACAGTTAATGGGAGAGTGCCTGTGAGTGTGAGGCTTTATATTGTGTCTATTGTGGGTATAATATAAATTTGTATTGTGACAGTTAATGGGAGAGTGCCTGTGAGTGTGAGGCTTTATATTGTGTCTATTGTGGGTATAATATAAATTTGTATTGTGACAGTTAATGGGAGAGTGCCTGTGAGTGTGAACACTCTGAGCCATTCTCCCATAAACATCAAGGAGTTACAGGACAAATAACTGTTAGCAAATCCAACTAATCCAGTGTTGGGAACTGTGAAACATTTCAGCCACTCTGACAGGACAAATAACTGTTAACAAATCCAACTAATCCAATGTTGGGAACTGTGAAACATTTCAGCCACTCTGACAGGACAAATAACTGTTAACAAATCCAACTAATCCAATGTTGGGAACTGTGAAACATTTCAGCCACTCTGACAGGACAAATAACTGTTAGCAAATCCAACTAATCCAATGTTGGGAACTGAAACATTTCAGCCACTCTGACAGGACAAATAACTGTTAACAAATCCAACTAATCCAATGTTGGGAACTGTGAAACATTTCAGCCACTCTGACAGGACAAATAACTGTTAACAAATCCAACTAATCCAGTGTTGGGAACTGTGAAACATTTCAGCCACTCTGACAGGACAAATAACTGTTAACAAATCCAACTAATCCAGTGTTGGGAACTGAAACATTTCAGCCACTCTGACAGGACAAATAACTGTTAACAAATCCAACTAATCCAATGTTGGGAACTGTGAAACATTTCAGCCACTCTGACAGGACAAATAACTGTTAACAAATCCAACTAATCCAATGTTGGGAACTGTGAAACATTTCAGCCACTCTGACAGGACAAATAACTGTTAACAAATCCAACTAATCCAATGTTGGGAACTGTGAAACATTTCAGCCACTCTGAATTTTTGGGAATACTTAAAAGTATGTTCGAACTTAGGCAATAAAATGTTCAATGAGAAATTGAGAATGAGATGTCAGAGATGAGTTAACTCCACTTACTCCAGCATGAGATTTCCTGAGAAAAACAAAAGTTTTTTTCTTTTGTCTCATTTGTTAGGGTGATGTAGTAGCTTTAAGAATATGTATCTCCAAAAAATAATGGTTTCAAAATGTCAGGCACTAAATCCTAAATGTCAGACACCAACGACTTGGTGCCTGACAAATTGTCAGTCACAGATGTGTGAGTTATTTGCAGCCTTGTTTAGAGTTATCCCCCTTTTTTGACTTAGAAATTGTAGGAAATAGACATTATTTGTCTGTTCAGGCTGTATCTCAGGTATGGATTATCGGATTTCAGTGAAATATGGCATGCAGTTTGCCTATGACAAAGGCTTCTGCCTCATTGCATAAAACTTCCAAACACCAAACAATTTACCATACCTTTTGACTTAGAAATTGTTGGAAATTGAAGAAAATGGAAGGGAGGGGGGGGGGGGGGGTATACTGGATTGCGTCCATCCATCTGTGCATCCGTCCATCAGTCCATACTAGAATATTCATAAATAATATTTGTTGGTCATAGGTATGCCCACACCAGGTGGTACACCATGTGGGGGTATGCACCGGACGAAAGTCCAGTTCTTGTTGTCACTCCTGAGGGACTCAAGGATTGACAGTGTAGCCTATGGAGATGGATTGCTTAATGTATATTCATTCTTGGACACTGTTTATATTGTGTTCTGTTCAAGATGAGCGCTTCAGGCCCCATGGGGCCTCTTGTTTGTCATTGCTGTCATTCTTTTGACACAAAATGTGATTGTGTGTCTGCCTGCCATTCTTCGAATAAAATATTTTAGCTTTAAAGTAGCTGAAGGTGCATTGTAATTGAGAGTTGTGACGAATGTCGGAACGATCACGAAGGGTTGTAACGTGAAATGATAAGTATGGAATATAACATCACGAAATACCCAAATTATTAACACTCAACCTCTTTCTCTTTTGGGGATGAGAACAAATACAGTTAAAACTAGAAGTCCTGTCATGAATTGCGCGCTTATCTTGACACAATTTCGCACAGGAATTGCGCGCAATTTTCCTATTGAAAATACCCAAATTACCACAGAGTCTTGCCATTACTCACAGCAAACACAAGCAATGTTTCAGCCAATGGACCTCCGGGTTAAACCCGGAGGTCCATTGGCTGAACGATTGCTTGTGCATTGGTTGCGTAGAGAATTTGGTAGCCTTTCCATATGACCTAACGTGCCGATAAACGCGCTAAATGGCGAGGTGTTTGCGCGCAATTGATGACAGGACTTCTAGTTTTAACTGTACACAGGGATGAGATTGAATTCATGCCCCAGATGCTGAAATTTTATTTCTATAAATTTGCATGAAAATGGTCTTTGTGACTATTGTCATGCAAATTTATAGAAATTAAATACCTTTCAACCAACAGGTTTACTCTGTGTTCTTTGATGTTTTTAAGAAACCGGATTTTCACAAATTTATCCTAAAGATGTGGGAATGTTCACAAATTTCAGCGAATTTTGTTGCTTATCATTCTCATCCCTGAATACAGATTAGGTAAATTGTCAAATTTTAAATGATAAAATGGAGACGAAAAATGAACCTTTCAATGCCTATCAGCAGTTCAGTACACGTGTGTGCAATGTTGCCAAATATAGCCAGTTTGTGGAGTCAAATGAAGTCCTAGATGTGAGATGGCGCTGTGTAAAAATGGTTGATATTTGGAACAGTGTCCATTTTGCAACAATCCACAAGTGACGTAACTGGGATGCTCCACTGAGAACAGGTGAAATTTAAATATTTACGGCTTGCCTTTGCTGAAGGCGTGTTTTGATGAAGTTGGAATATCAGTGGTTTCCGGTCGTTTAGCTCCAATTCCCATTCGCCCTGGGGTGTTTTGCGCCAAGTCATTTTGCCCCCATTATTATGAGGGGTGAAACAATGATGATTTTATTAGCTCAACTTTGGCGAAGCCAAATTTGAGCTTTTGTCATGGCCCATCGTCCATCTGGCCATCTGTCCGTCTGGCCGTCTGTCCGTACGTCAACAATTGGATACGGCTCGGGCTAGAGGCCGTATTTATGAACCGATCTTTACAAAACTTCTTGGGTACCTTTGTTATGACTGTGGGACGAGAACGAGTGTTTTTGGGTGTGGTCCGAAATTCAAGATGGCTGCCAGCCGCCATTTTGTACCGATGATGCAGAAATCTGTTTTTTGTACAGAACTTCCATATGAAAGTTCTGATTTGAATAATTTTTTGTATGAATGTTTAGTACCATGGGATACATCACATATAATACGGGTTTTTTTCTCGTGCATAAATTGTGCAAATTAGACTAATTTTGATGTTTTTTGGTGTTACTTTCAGCACTGTAAGTGCAAATGCCAATACGGCTCGGGCTAGAGGCCGTATTTATGAACTGATCTTTACGAAACTTCTTGGGTACCTTTGGTATCACCGTGGGACGAGAACGAGTGTTTTTGGGTCCCGTCCGAAATTCAAGATGGCCGATGGCAGCCATTTTGTACAAAATTAGGTGCAATCAGATTTTTGCACAGAACTTTCATATGAAAGCGCTGATTTGAATAATTTTGTGTGTGAATGTTTAGTACCATGGGATACATCACATATAATACAGGTTTTTTTCTCGTGCAGAAATTATGCAAATTAGATGAACTTTGATTTTTTCAGTGTGACTTACACACAGTAAGTACACATGTCAATACGGCTCAGACTAGAGTCTGTATTTATGAACTGATCTTCACGAAATGTCTTGGGTACCTTTGTTATCACCTTGGGACGAGAACGAGTGTTTCTGGGTGCGGTCTAAAATTCAAGATGGCTGCCAATGGCCATTTTGTACCGAAATTAGGTCTAATCAGTTTTTTGTACACAACTTCTATACAGCTCAGACTAGAGGCCATATTTATGAACCAATCTTTACGAAACTTCTTGGGTACCTTTGTTATCACCGTGGGATGAGAGCGAGTGTTTTTGGGTGTGGTCCGAAATTCAAGATGGCCACCAGCAGCCATTTTGTACCAAAATTAGTGCAATCAGTCTTTTGTACAGAACTTCTGTATGAAAGTTCTGATTTGAATAAATTTTTGTATGAATGTTTAGTAATATGGAATACATTACATATTGTAAGGGGGTTTTTTTCGTGCAGAAATTATGCAAATTAGATGAACTTTGATTTATTCAGTGCTACTTACACAATGTGAGCACACATGTCAATACAGCTCAGGGTAGAGGCTGTATTTATGAACCGATCTTCATAAAACTTCTTGGGTACCTTTGTTATCACCTTGGGACGAGAATGAGTGTTTCTGGGTACGGTCCAAAATTCAAGATGGCTGCCAGTGGCCATTTTGTACCAAAATTAGGTCCAATCAGTTTTTTGTAACAAGTTCTATACAGCTCGTATTTATGAACTGATCTTCACAAAACTTCTTGGGTACCTTTGTTTTCACCTTGGGACAGGAACAAGTGTGTTTTGGGGTGCCTTTGTTATCACTGTGCTATGAGAACAAATATTTTGGGGTTCAGTCAGACCCACTCTGGGACTCAAAGTTTTCTTTTCTAGTTTAGCATCTGACTGTCACCCACCTTTACAATACTTTACCTATACATTTGTTACAGGCAACAGTCAGTATTTATGTACAGACCGTTACAATACTTTATATGTACCTTTGTTATCAGGTCATTACCTAGATGTTTGTCATTGCTGTGTCACATACTATACATGTGCATGTCTTTGTCTTGACAAGTTGAGCTACAGTGTCATTGACACTTTCATTTATTTTTTAATGGTTATTTTTTTAAGTACCTTTCCACCATCAATTAACACTAAAATGCATATAACATACTACCCAGTAATACCAACAAAACACACTTCCCATCTCATAAACAATTTAACAACGGCAGAAAATTAAATTCCACAACATGGATGTATTATTACATAAAGTTGTCGTGATTAAAATTAATCAGCAATGTTGTTGCAATGCCACCGACAAACTTTCTTTCTAAATAAATAATAATAAATCCAGTATAATGGCTGATGGTTTGCAATGAGAAACAAAGACATACTACAGCAAAATTGAACAGAAGCTTAACACAGTATGGCAAGCCTGGGAGTATAAGCAAACTGTCATTTGCAGAATGAGGTCCCCAGAGGTTGAATTTGCTAATTGGTATCCCATACAGTGGGCTAGAATCTCCCAATTAATCCTCTGGGAATCTCTTTCTGTTTAGGCCTTAGACGTTGATTCAGATTGAGGTTCACAGAGGGTAAATTTAGTAATGCTGCCCTGCTGTGCAGGGCAGCATCACCAAATTCACCCTCTGGGGACCTCATTCTGCAGATGACAGTCTGCTTATTTCCAGGTGTTACGGTGTTGAAATATTATTGATATTGGTAACAGAAAGAAATTTGAGAATCAGCAACAATAACTATGAATTTAATTAGTCTGAAATTTAATTAAAAAAAATTAATATAAAAAAAATGATACAAAGATCTTTTACACTAATTGGTTTACAGAAAATAAAAACAGTGGTACTTATCAATTATCGAATCAGTCCAAAATACAGTTTGACAGAATCCAGTAAACCAGTGGTGAAGAATCTTGTGAAGAGTTACCAGCTGGTAGTATTAAATCCAGTAATGTCTCTTCAGAAACAGTATCCCGTAGATTTGTAATAAAATTTTCACTTAGAAATTTCAGCAGTCTCCAATAAAATATAATAAAATTCTCCACAAAATTCAAATGGAGTAAAAATCCAAGAAGTATTGGCGCCTCAAGTAATTTCCAAATAATCCAGTAGAATCCTGGCTTTCCACAAAATAATAATATTCTGTTTCACAGAAAGTATAAATTCTCTTTTTCAAGATGAAAAGATTCTTTTCAAAATTCTCTTTTGGAATCAATCTTCCAAATTCACAAAGAAGCACTGCTTCTATAATAAATGCACTGTTCTGAAACAATAATAATCTCCAATGGAAACAACTGAAGTGAGTCTTTCTGAAATGGCTTTCTAAGAATGAGTTTTTTAATTTTGTTGACAAACCTTTATATAATAACCAGTTAGAATGTCCTAGAAGAATCTCCAATGTTCTGTCAGTTTCCAGGTGATTCCATCTCAATCCAAGTAAATAAGGTCCTTGACCTACTTAAACAATCAACAGCTATATGTACATTAGATCAGTGTAACAAAGATGTAAACAATGTCACTCAATGCAAATGAGTCAGACCAGTCAGAAAATGCAGGAAAATATCAAACTTAATATAATTATCCACTAAGGATATATCAATCTCAATATAATATGGGGGCTATAACACAGGCTTGCAGCATGGGAACAATATGGAGATGAGGTGTCTGGGAAAAACCCTCAGTCGAGAAATGGCACGGGCCAATTGATAATTGAAATGCATTTTTACAGATGTTAAATAAATGTACAAATTATATTCAAAATCTCAAATGTTATGCTTACCGTATTTACTCTATGTATTGGGACAGCTAAAAATAATTATTTTCACAGGTGTCCCAATTCTTAGAAAATGGGGAAAGAACAGAGCCTGGTCTTGATTTGATGCTGAATAAAGTTGTGTGCGATTCATTTTCCATCACTATATACGAAAAATGCCGTCCAATTTTTTTTTATATTTTC
Organism: Pictodentalium vernedei; assembly: GCA_031216915.1. Lineage (NCBI taxonomy): Eukaryota > Metazoa > Mollusca > Scaphopoda > Dentaliida > Dentaliidae > Pictodentalium > Pictodentalium vernedei. The sequence continues at coordinate 25,838,626 of CM062294.1, forward strand.
ATTTTTTGCTTCCAAAACATAGCTTATGATCCCTCATTGGAACGAGCAAATTGCGCTCGTTTCAATGAGGGATCATGAGCTATGTTTTTGAAGCAAAAAATGAAAATTTTTAGTTATTCAAGAATTTTTTTTTATGAGTGTCGTCTGCTACTAGCGACGGGCCAACTGGAAACAAATCTCCTGAATGTCCCAAACTTTGGAGCATAAAAAAAATATAGTTTTCTGGAAAAAATGTGTGTCCCAAATCATAGAGTGTCCCAATACATAGAGTAAATACGGTATAAATACAAATTCTCAATTTAGTAACAATTACAGTACATGGAGAGTGGATTGCAACTAAATCACCTGCAGAGTGGAGTTATCACTCATGCTCTAACTTTCAAATTTTGTACATATCTACAAAAAACACAAGCAATGTTTCAGCCAATGGACCTCCGGGTTTAACCCGGAGGTCCATTGGCTGAAACTTTACTGGTGCTGGTTATGCTTTGCAACAAATTTGCAATTATTATTCAGGTGGAATCTCCACTCTGCGGGTCATTTAGTGATAAATGATAATTGTTATGGAAATTGTTTACTTCCGTAAGAAGAATTTAACGAAATAATTACATTACATTTTCGCCAGTTGGTGTAATTTTCAAAACCATCCACCTCAGTCTGGATAGTTTTGAACTGACCCAGGGCAAACGAGAATTGGGGTGAATCAACAATGGCAGCGAATGGGAATTGGGGCCAAATGACCCAGGACCATATCAGTTATTTGTGATTATGGTTCAAAATAAAACTCAAGACTTGTTCAAAACTCGGCCGTGAATTAGTGAATAAATAAAATATACTTCTATGTTGTTGTGATGCAAATTATTTAATTAATATGTGCCTTACCAGTATTCTAAACAGATGTCAGTAATCAGGTGCTACAGTCCTCCATATAGGCTATGAATGTTCGTGTGACATGGGTGCAGGCGAATAATGGCACCGTGTGAAAATTACACCAACTAGCGAAAACGGCACTACACTTGTGTCTGGTGAAAACGGAACCAAACCAAAACTTGGCAAAAGAAGACCAACACTATGTTACATGATCAAATATTCAATTTTCCTCAGATCGTTGTTTTGATTTTGTCTCCTTTTTACAAGTTTTTGACTATCTTTTCTCACATATACAATGTACAATAGTATGGAATATGGATGCTATATATGCGAGATATTACACATTTGCCCGTGAGTTATTCTCGATAATGCAATATACAACTACAACATTTACACATATATATATGCAGAGTTGCCGCAAGCCTGTTGGTGATGCATCTTACTCACATCTAATTGAAATATATGTGGCATCAGCGTCAAATTTAATTCAATTTTTTGCTCTGGTATTAAATTCCACGCGTCAAAAATCTGTCGCCTATTTTAGTCCTACTGACTAATTTTATTATATAAAAACTTGCACTATCTACCTACCCACTGAAAAATGTGGGAAGGCTGAATGCGAGCATATAGTTTTTAAATGGCCAAAAAGCCCTTAGGGATTCATTTTTTACAATTATCCCCCTGCTCGCCACCAATAGGAGGCCGACACTCGCTCCTATAATTCTTTTATCATCAGGGCTCAAAATAAGCGGTGTTGCGTCGCTTTTTGCTATGCAAAACTTGCCAAAAGCTATACAATGTTCAATTATGTATAGCATTTAGCGATACAAGATAATCAACTGCAGCCTACTAGGCTGCAGTTGATTATCTTGTATCGCAAAATGTAAATGAAAATCTGTAAACAAATTTGAAAACTAGTTCACTGGTGCTTTACTTCTGATTGTGGAATATTCCAGGCATAACTCAGATTAACTCTCCATCAAGCATCATTAGCAACTTCATATGTAAAATGAATTCTATTGGTTTAAATTCTTCCTGTTTTTACAACATTTTGCATAAAATGTCCATTAAAAATAACTTCAAGCCCATCAAATTAAAAATCCCAACTTCCATTTTGAGAATTCTATTAAACAACCAAGATGCCAATTAAAAATATCCAAGGCCATGCAACATCTAAAGGCAGTTCAGTTAAAAAAAAAACGTAGTAAATGTTTCATGTGTTGCAGATCATTTGGAAATGCCCAGAAATGGATGGAAACTATTCTATCTACTTAGAAGAATTCAATACAAAACAGCATAACATAACTCTGGTATACAGAAATAGCTATGCAATTTTTACAAAATGCTATTCATTTTTTGGAAAAGTGTAGCATTTTGCTACGCAAAGCAAAAAAGTTATTTTGAGCACAGATTAGCATCCCACCTCAGGCCTTCAGTTATGGCTTTGGCATATATGGGGCCCCTTACCTAAATATATCCAGGGGGAGAGACACTATTGAGCCGTCACTGGACCCAGTGGAAGTATTGATATATTAGACAGTCGAGATAATAATTCATAGCTTAGGGTTCTTGAAAATTTAGTTGTGATTAACTGCCGTGTAGGTAAAAGTTTGTAGGGAACTATCAAAAAGAGATGTAGAACTTAGAAGTAGAGACAACCCTAAGGTAAAAAAAAAATGCCAGAGAAAGAGTAATAGGATTGTAACCGAAATTGGTGAGTGAAGGTCAAAAGAAAGCGGTCTTTGCATTGTCCACCTGTCAAACAGAAGCCAGGTTTTGAAGAGTACCTGGACTCACTGTTCTTCAAGCTGAGGTCGGGGTCACGGTAGATTGGACGAACTTTAGAAAGACGGTGGAAAAGGCGAGACAAATGTGTAACTTGGGCGTAGTGGTGACCTTGGAATACTTTTTTATTAGGACGTCCAAAATCCCATGGGCGTAGTATTATGTGGAAGTGGGATGGGGGAATGAAGGACATGTGGTTAGTGGGTGACACAAAGGAGACAGTTTGCATGCTTATTGGAAGGATTGTGAAGAATGAGGGTACAGAGTGTCTTAAAAGAGTTTGTCTCAGTATTGGTAGGAAAGATGAGTGGCCGCATGGGAAATCAGGAGGCAGTTGGAAGCTCATGGGTAACCAAGACCTACTCACCGGAGAACCACAGCAAATCAGCAGCCAGCCAAACTGTTATTAATAGTATATTGACCTACATCTAAGTATATAATGTCAAAGTCTCATCTATTGGGTTAGATCCTTTAATGGCATGTACACATAGGACTAACATTACACGTATTTACTCCAGCTTAATCCTGAGAATCATGTTATACACTACTGCGCAAGCGACTGTTACATGAATATCCTAGGTCCGAGGTGAGACAAAAGTATTAAACCCACCCGAGATTACGCAGACAATGAAAGCAGTAATTAAATTGGACAAGATATTTGGAGTGAAAGGGATTGACTCCAGAGAGCATAATCGTGGCATTAACCCATCATCCAACGAATCGCCCGCATTATGCCCACCCAATCTGCAGATTCAGCAGCTGATGAGCGCGCAATTTATGACAGGACTTCTAGTTTTAACTGTACATGTAAGTATATAATGTCAAAGTCTCATCTATTGGGTTAGATCCTTTAATGTCATGTACACATAGGACTAACATTACACGTATTAACTCCAGCTTAATCCTGAGAATCATGTTATACACTACTGCGCAAGCGACTGTTACATGAATATCCTAGGTCCGAGGTGAGACAAAAGTATTAAACCCACCCGATATTATGCGGACAAGACATTTGGAGTGAAAGGGATTAACTCCAGAGAGCGTAATCTCAGCATTAATTGTGACATAGATTAGACCAAATAAACTTCTGCATGTTGATGTCACAGAACATCAGAATGATAACCAGTCATCAATAATTTTCCGAATCATATTTATGTACATGTACGTTTGTGTCGGAATGTTGCAATTTGTTGGAATTTAAAAAAAAAATTTCTTTCTGATTAAAAACATAAGTAGGTATAAAAGGAGAGTATACTATCACTTGTACATGTACGTGTACAACATACGCACACGATGCGTTCACCAACATAGAATTCAGTGTTAAATCACACGTTTGTTCACAAAAACTGTACATGATTTTGAATCCGCTTATGTACAGTCAGTGACTCCTAGATCACGCTTTTAGCGTTCAAATACTCGTGGTGAACGCATCGTGTGCATATGTTGTACATCTTCAGTTGTATCGTGTACATAATTTTTGGTCGACGTTCGAATCCCAGATCAGACCACCGATCCATCGTCGGCGAACGCGAGCGAAAGCATAAGATTCTGGCTCATCATCAAAAAACAGTTTTTGCAATTCTAAATCAGTGATTCTGAACCCGCAATTGCTTTGGTACAGATGATTTAGAACTCTCCCTTGTTTTTGAGGCGGTCACGTTTTTGATTGATATAAATATAGAGGAGAAAAAAAAATATAAATAAATAGTTATATAGAAAAATAAATATATCAAATCGAATAGATAATAAAAAAAAAAAAAAAAAAAAAAAAAATACGTAAATCATGAGCGCTTCCCAGATGATTAGAGCGAGGTTTCTTTTAAACATGCTGATGAGAGCATACGCAATCTGCATGAACGAACAACTATGTCCCATCTTGTTAGAACGATGCGTCGGATGTCGTGATCATCTAGACTTCGATCACGAGGATCATTCGTGTCTGACGATGGAAAGGGAGGATATGGTCGTCATGTATTTCGAACCGGCGTTCGAATGAGTTAAATTCGACGATGTGATCACGTTTTGGAAGAGATTAGTCTTCTGTAAGAATCGAGACAGGCCCACAGATTCGGAAGAACTGAAATTGGCGCGTAGAAGTTTGACTTTAGAAGACAAGGGATGCATCAAGAAATTATTGCTGAACGAAGCATACGTCTAAGTTTTGTTTTTCGTTGATATAAAAATAAGGGAGAGTAGAAAATAAAAAAAAAATAAATACACACATAAATTTTTTATCTAATATTAGAAAGAAAAAACACCAAAAAAAAATGAGAACCAGAAATAAATTGTATCCGACGTTAGTGGACGACGAGGACGAGAAGCCGAATGGTGTTTTGCCGACGGCGCCGTCGCTAGAAGAAAGAGAAAGAGGAGAGAGGTATCGCATCGATCAAATCAATAGAATCCAAGAGTATCTGACTCGAGAGAGAGATTCTCATCGTTCCCTCAAGAAGAAGTATTCGCGTTTCGTGAAATCCGTCAACGGGATCGACATGACACTCATCACGATTTCCATGGGTTTACACGCGGCCGGCATCGGATTGTTGTCGACCGCGGTCGCCATTCCGATCGTGTTGACCGTGGAAGGAGTGGCCCTCACCGCCGGATTGTTCAGCACGGTCGGAAACTTTTTGAGTAGGAAATTATATCTGAAGGCTAGGAAACACGACAAGATTCGCATCTTGGCCGACTCCAAGATCGACACGATATCCGAAATGATCTCTATGGCATTGAAAGACGGTAGGATATCGGACGGAGAATACTTCGCGATATTGAGCGAGAAAACGAAATACGATGCCATGAAAGAAGCTGTGAGAATCAAGACTCGTCAGATCATCAAGGAAGAGTTGAAGGATTCTCTCGTGGAAAAGGGTAGGAAAGAGGCCAGGGAGGAATTCAGTAAGATGATAGAACTCAAGAGCAGCGATTGAAAAAAAAAAAAAATATATATATATATATATATATATATATATAATAAGAACAGAATTTAAAAAAAAAAAAAAAATATTAAATTTATATATAAAATAAAAAAAACGAAATTAATTTAAATAACTCTTCAAAAAAATGTATTGCGTAAAGTGTAAGAGAGTTACTCGAGTACTCGAGTAATTCTAGAGAAGTGCGAACTAAAAACGACAGACGGATGCTTCGCGGAATTTGCGACGTGTGTGGTTCTATAAAGACTAGATTCGCCAAACAAAAGAACGCGAGCAAAGGTAAAGGCATCGTGAATAAAATGATCAACAATCTACCTTTCGAAATGCATCTGCCCGGTCACAGTTTCACGGGACCCGGAACGAAATTGAACAAGAGACTCAACGCCGATCTGACTCCCAAATCTTGGAGCAAACCCGTGAATAGGGTGGACGCAGCCGCGTACGATCACGATCTGTGCTACGCTGGACATCCCGACACCAAGACTCGCAATGACGTCTGCGACAAAAACATGTTGACGAGATTGAGAGGCATATCGAATCCGACCAGGAGAGAGAAGATGGAACGTTTGCTGGTCGGCAATCTGATCGGTGCGAAACGTCGATTCGGATGGGGCATTCAAAAAAAAAAAGCGCATCTGAAAAAGAGAAGAAGAAACGATTATTGACGAGCGAATTGGCCGAGGAGTTACACAAACCCATAGTGCGTAAATTTCGAAAGAGAAGGGTGTTCGTGAAGGGTGTGGACGACATTTGGTCTGCCGACTTGGTCGACATGAGATCGTTTTCGAGGTGGAACGAGGGCGTCAAATATCTATTGACGGTCATCGACGTGTTTTCCAAATACGGTTGGATCAGAGCTTTGAAGAATAAATCGGGACCTTGCGTCGCCGAGGCTCTGAAGAGCGTGTTCGACTCGTCTTCTCGAAAACCGAGTAAATTGTTTGTGGACAAGGGAAAGGAATTCTACAACAAGGACGTTCGTCGATTGGTAGACCTCTACTCGATCGAAAACGAAGAGAAAGCCAGCGTGGTGGAACGTTGGAATCGAACGATGAAGGAGAAGATGCACAGATACTTCACGGCGAATTCGACCAAGAAATACATATACGCTCTGAACGGTCTGGTGAAAGATTACAACGACACGTGACACAGATCGATCAGGATGACTCCCACGGAAGCTAGCGATCCTCGAAACGAAAAACGGGTCTACGCGAATCTATATCCCGAGAGATCTAAGATCGGGAAGAAGTCTAGAACGCCGAAATTTGCGGTCGGCGATCGAGTGAGAATCTACGCTTATAAGAAGCACTTCGAAAAGGGTTATACTCCTCGATGGACCTCGGAAATCTTCGTGATCATCAAAATATTTCACACCGATCCGGTGACTTACGAAATCGAAGCTTTGGATGGAGAAGAGATCATCGGAAAGTTTTACGAACAACAATTACAGAAGACGAAGTTTTGATGAAGAACACAAAAAATTTTTTTTTATTTACTCTCTTTGACATTTTTAGCTCACCTGAGCGAAGCTCAAGGGGAGCTTTACTAATCACTTTCCGTCCGTCGTCGTCCGTCGTCGTCCGTCGTCGTCGTCGTCCGGCGTTAACTTTACATTATCGACTTCTCCTCCTAAACCACTAGCCCAATTTTATTCAAATGTTGGCTAAATGTTTATTACCTAATGCCAATTCAGATTTGTTCAAATGAAGTTGCCCCTCCTCCTGGGTGGTGCCACGCCCCCAAGGGGCACCAAAATCTTTGTAAATCTTCTTCTTATGAACCAGCAGTAGCAGAGACTTGATATTTGGTGTGCAGCTTCCTTTTGAGGTGTAGACTCAGATTTGTTCAAGAGAAGTTTGTGGGGCTATACTTGGCGTCGTTATGGGAGGGGCAAAATTTTTTGCCCCGCCCAAAATTTCTATTTTCCAAACCGAGAGGCTGATTTGAACCAAATTTTATGTGAGGGCTTATTGGGTCATGAGTACTTGATTTATGCAAAAAAAAATTTTCCCGCAGCCCCGTGGGAACCGCAGGAGCTAAAAATAGAAAAAATTTAAAACGCCCATATCTCCAAAACTGCACGGCACTGAGAATTTTTATTTGGTGTGCAGCTTCCTTAGGACCAACAGAAAGGATTGGTAAAAAAAAATTGCCATCGGTTTTATCATAGGGTACAGTTTCGGGACTTTGAAAAAGTGCTGAGTCAGCACTTTTTAACACTGTAGGCAATGGGAAAAACATTAAAAAATCTTCTTCTCCAGATCCAGCAGGCAGAATCTTTTGATATTTGGTATGCAACATTGTAGGGTGGATCTGATTCAAGTTTGTTCAAATCGGCCCCCTGGGTTCATATTTGGGCTCAGTATAGGAGCCCGATTTCGAACTTAGTGCATTTCAGGCAAATTTCTTAAAAAATCTTCTTCTCCAGATCCAGCAGGCAGAATCTTTTGATATTTGGTATGCAACATTGTGGGGTGGATCTGATTCAAGATTGTTCAAATCGGCCCTCTGCGTTTATATTTGGGCTCAGTATAGGAGCCCAAATTTGAACTTACTGCATTTCAGGCAAATTTCTTTGAAAATCTTCTTCTCCAGATCCAGCAGGCAGAATCTTTTGATATTTGGCATGCAACATTGTAGGGTGGATCTGATTCAAGTTTGTTCAAATCGGCTCCCTAGATTCATATTTGGGCTCAGTATAGGAGCTTGAATTCAAACTTAGTGCATTTCAGGCACATTTCTTCAAAAATCTTCTTCTCCAGATCCAGCAGGCAGAATCTTTTGATATTTGCTGTGCATCGTTGCGGGGTAGATCTGATTCAAGTTTGTTCAAATCGGTCCCCCTGGATTCATATTTGGGCTTACTATAGAAGCCCAAATTCGAACTTAGTGCATTTCAGGCAAATTTCTTAAAAAATCTTCTTCTCCAGATCCAGCAGGCAGAATCTTTTCATATTTGGTAAGCAACATTGTGGGGTGGAGTTTGTTCAAATCAGATCCCTGGGTTAATATTTGGGCTCAGTATAGGAGCCCAATTTCGAACTTAGTGCATTTCAGGCAAATTTCTTAAAAAATCTTCTTCTCCAGATCCAGCAGGCAGAATCTTTTGATATTTGGTATGCAACATTGTAGGGTGGATCTGATTCAAGTTTGTTCAAATCGGCCCCCTGGGTTCATATTTGGGCTCAGTATAGAAGCCCGATTTTGAACTTAGTGCATTTAGGCAAATTTCTTAAAAAATCTTCTTGTCCAGATCCAGCAGGCAGAATCTTTTGATATTTGGTATGCAACATTGTGGGGTGGATCTGATTCAAGTTTGTTCAAATCGGCTTCCTAGATTCATATTTGGGCTCACTATAGAAGCTCGAATTTGAACTTAGTGCATTTCATGCAAATTTCTTAAAAAATCTTCTTCTCCAGATCCAGCAGGCAGAATCTTTTCATATTTGGTAAGCAACATTGCGGGGTGGATCTGATTCAAGTTTGTTCAAATCGGCCCCCTGGGTTTATATTTGGGCTCAGTATAGGAGCCCAAATTTGAACTTAGTGCATTTCAAGCAAATTTATTAAAAAATCTTCTTCTCCAGATCCAGCAGGCAGAATCTTTTGATATTTGGCATGCAACATTGTGGGATGGATCTGATTCAACTTTGTTCAAATCGGCTTCCTAGATTCATATTTGGGCTCACTATAGAAGCTCGAATTCGAACTTAGTGCATTTCAGGCAAATTTCTTAAAAAATTTTCTTCTCCAGATCCAGCAGGCAGAATCTTTTGATATTTGGTATGCAACATTGTGGGATGGATCTGATGCAAATTTGTTCAAATCGGCTCCTTAGATTCATATTTGGGCTTACTATAGAAGCTTGAATTCGAACTTAGTGCATTTCAGGCAAATTTCTTAAAAAATCATCTTCTCCAGATCCAGCAGGCAGAATCTTTTGATATTTGGTATGCAACATTGCGGGGTGGATCTGATTCAAGTTTGTTCAAATCGGCCCCCTGGATTCATATTTGGGCTTAATATAGAAGCCTGAATTCGCACTTAGTGCATTTCTGGCAAATTTATTAAAAAATCTTCTTCTCCAGATCCAGCAGGCAGAATCTTTTGATATTTGGTATGCAACATTGTGGGGTGGATCTGATTCAAGATTGTTCAAATCGGCTTCCTAGTTTCATATTTGGGCTCACTATAGAAGCTCGAATTCGAACTTAGTGCATTTCAGGCAAATTTCTTAAAAAATCTTCTTCTCCAGATCCAGCTTCAGAATCTTTTCATATTTGGTAAGCAACATTGTGGGGTGGATCTGATTCAAGTTTGTTCAAATCGGCCCCCTGGGTTTATATTTGGGCTCCGTATAGGAGCCCAAATTTTAACTTAGTGCATTTCAGGCATATTTCTTAAAAAATCTTCTTCTCCAGATCCAGCAGGCAGAATCTTTTGATATTTGGTATGCAACATTGTGGGGTGGATCTGATTGTGATTCATGAACGTATTTATTTGTAAAGTTGATAGAATCTTAGACAAAATTTGCAGAAAAGATCTACTATAGAAGGGGTGGTATCCAGGGTGAACCGTTTACCCAAATCTAGCAGTACTAATGCATTATTCACACAAATCTCCGTTCAAATTTTATGACCCCTCATTGGAACACACGCATTCAGCTCATTCCAACAAAGGTCATATGCCATGTTTTCGAGACAAAAGAATAAAAATTTTAGTTATTCATGAAATTTTTAGGCAACTGTTGTCTGTTATTCACATTGCTTCATGAAATTTCAGTACTTTTGGAAGTTACCTCAGTAATCAAGGGTTAATTCCCCTTAATTAAATGTCGCCTCTAAAAAACAACCACTTTGCATATCTTACCTTTTTACCAGCATAACTGCCAAAACTTGTCAGCATTCTTCGCAAAAATCGCTATTCAAATTTTAATTTTTGTCTCTTAAACATACATGTACTTATCGCTTGTAAATACCCCATTGGAATGAGCCTTTTGAGCTCATTCCAATGAGAGGTCGCACACCATGCTTTTCGAGTCAAAAAAGCAATTTTTTAGTTATTCCAGAATTTCGTACGTAAAACACAGCCTTATGACTTCACATTAAAATGAGCTCTCTAAGCTTGTTCCAATCAACATTCACGCACTATGTCTTTCACACAAAAAATAAAATTTTCCATTTATTCCGGAATTTTGTTTGCAAGAACACTCTTACCCCCCCCCCCCTCCCCCCCCCCCCACACACACACACACACACACACACACACACACACACACACACACACAGACACACACATCTAAAAGTTCGGCAGCAAAAAAACAGTTACTTCAATTTTTAAATGCATTATAGGAACAACTTGCCTAATCAAATTTAAATACTTTTGCATCATTCTGTATCTAGAACAAACCATTTACCATATCTTTACGCAAAATTCTCCAGCATCATTCACAAAAAAACACCATTATTTATATATTCACATTTCTGTCTCAAAAATATACCTGATCTTCCCATACCCCTATTGGAATAAGCTGTTTGAGCTTGTTCCAATGATGATAAAAAAAACTAATATTTTGGAAAATTTGTGAAAATTTTTGTTTTCTTGCATGCAAATATGTACATGTAGCACATGGAAGATATCCACAGTTGGGGAGAGATGTCCAAGGCTATCTCTTCACATTCCTTGTTTGTGCTTCATGCTAAACCAGTTTGTCTGCAGAGATAATTTTGCTTTATTAAAAATCATTGGAGATTGGCCACACACCAATGATTTTAAATAAAACTAATTTTAGGTAACAAATGTTGAACTTCAAACAAAATCTATCACTCAACCAGTTAATGTTGATGAGGCATGACATGGTGAAGGTGACCTAAAATACTTCTTAGAGTCACTTTGTCAGGTGAGCAATTAAGGCCACGTGGGGCCTCTTGTTCTTGTTTACACACACATATATATAAGAGAGAAAAAAAATAAATAATAATAAAAAATAATTAAAAACTATTTTTTTAGATAAAGAAAAGCAAGTGAATTAATAAACAAAAAAAAAAAAAAAAAACTAAAAATCCTTTAAAATGACAAATATACTAGATATAGCACAAAGCATAGTGAAAGATGTAAGTATTCAAGAATATGAGGTTCACGAATACGAACCGGTAACCGGAACGAGTTTGAACAATGCGGGAGAGATAAGAATCAACGTCGAAACTCAAGATCTATTCGTACATCCTAGCGAGAGTTACATAGTGGTGCAGGGACGTCTCACCAAGGAAGATGGGAGCGACTACGCCGACGACGACACGGTCACTCTAGCCAATAATGGCATCATGCATCTATTCAGTAACATAAAATACATGCTATCTGGACAAGAGATAGAATCTGTTTTTCATCCCGGTCAGGCCACCACGATGTTCGGACTCTTGACGTATCCTGATGATTTTTCGAAATCCAGAGGACTTAATCATTTGTGGGTGAAAGACACCGTAGGTCCTGCTAGCGCCGGCGCCACCGCGATATTCAACTACGTCGTCAAGACGTCCAGACCTAAAGGAACGTTTTCATTCAGGATACCTTTGAAACACATCTTCGGATTCGCGGACGATTCCAACAAGATCATGTACGGATTCAAACACAATCTGACGTTGATTCGAAAAGGAAATGACGACGCAATAGTGAGACTCACCGCGACCGATGCGGGTAAGATAACTCTACACAAGATATCGTGGTTCGTTCCGCACATGGAGCCTTCGATGGATGAGAAAACGCATCTCTACAAGATCATACAATCCAAGAGTAAATTACCCGTGGGATTTAGAATGAGAGAGTGCGACACGGCTAGCATTCCTCCCTCCATGAATCACCTCAATTGGAGATTGACGGTGAAATCCGCTTCCGAGAGACCGCGTTTCATCGTGGTTGCGTTTCAGACCGATAGGGACGGGTCTCAGGAAAAGAATGCGTCGCTGTTCGATCACTGCAATTTGAGAAACATGCAAGTGTTTCTGAACGCCACGAGATATCGAGCAATCGATTACAACGCGTCGTTTGACAAGAACGATTTCTGCAGGCTGTACGGCGACGCCGCTGATTTTAGAAAGAAGTATCACGGTCTAGACGAATTGATGAGCAATCCCAACATATCTCCCAGCGAATACAAGTCGATGTATCCCATGTTCGTGTTCGACGTCAGTAAACAGAGTGAACGACTCAAGAGTAGCGTGTTAGACATTCAGATCAAGATGCAATTCGATAGGAACGTGCCGAGAAAAACAGAAGCCTTCGCCCTGGTCCTGTCGGACAGAGAATTACAATTCGAATCGGACGGAAATAAGATGTCGATCATTCGATGAGAGACGAGTGTGTGAAAAAAAAAAAATAAAAAACAAAAAAAAATAAATAAAAAGTAATGTGTGATTATTAAAAACAAAAAAAAAACAAAAAAAAAAACTAATGAGATATAGAGAACATCTCTCTATATCTCATTAGTTTTTTTTTTTTGTGTTTTAATAATCACACATTATTTTTATTTTTTTTTTTAATTCATTATTTTCCACGCCTTCACTGTTTGTTCAAAGGATCCAGTTCGATCAGTAGACTCACCACGGAAGTGGCGGCTTCGGGATTATTGGTTTTCGTGATGAAATTAATCCTGTCTCCGGCGTTCACTTTGAGAGGCGTGCCGAACGTGCTAACATTCGCGTGTTGATTCTCAGTCTTTTCGACGCTGTATCTCTTATCGCTCTCCACACCATTCACCATGAGATTGACGACCGCTCTGTTATTCAAATCCGAGGAAGCCAGACTCATTCGAAGGATTTCACCTCCCAGCGGCATGGGATATCCCACCTGATAGTGTTTCGATCCGCTACCTCCATTTCCGAAAGACCACTCGGCTTTTCCTTCATCTAAGGTGCCGGCCTCTTCGGCCCACACGGTGATCAATTGTCTGGCATATTTGACTTTCTCCACCACCGAAATCAGGGTGCAGGCGTCCGTCATGTGCACGGGTTCCGGTAGATTCGTGAGCGCGTGTCCGCCCATGTCTAGTTTACCTTCCATGATGTCGTCCTTTCTCCAGACCGAGTTGTCGTCCACGTACTTCCTGCTTACCACGCTGGAATCGAATTCGGGATCGGGATCGAGACCGAATAAATTGTGACCGTTCATGTTGATGCCACCCTCCATGGTTCCGCCAGATTCTTTGTTCAGGTAGAGATCGTCCACTTGTGCTTCTAGGTATTCTTGCGATTGTAACACGGAAGAATCCACGTAGCCCTTGTTGACCGCGGTTGAGTCCACGTCCGTGTTGTCGATCTTCGACAGATTCAATATCTTGTGGAATCCCGCATTCAGATCCGATTTCATTTCACATCCGTCAGACTTTCTCCGTTCCAGATCTACGTAGTGTTTGGTCGCCACGTCCTTGGGATTCGTGGGAGTGGCCACGTTCGTTATCTTGTAAGAATTGGCGTTCAATTCCGAGTGCATCGTTTTCGTGACGTATCTATTTCTCAGGTGTTCGCTGAATCTCGCGTGAGAGTCGTCCGTGTATTTCTTGGTGGCGGCATCGGTGGGATTCGCAACGTTCACCAAACGTTTGGATTTCAGATCGAGATCGTCGGTCATGGTTTTATCCAAGTAATTATCAAGCAGGATTCGTTCGAAATCGGAGTTCCCCCTGTCGACGTATTTTTTAATCGCGGCATCTGCGAGATCTATCGGCTCGGGAAGATTGTAGAGCTTCTTATCGTTCATGTTCAAAGGTTCTTCTCGAGGTTCATATCTCCGAACGTAACGCTCGTCCAAGTTGGCAACGTCGTAACCGTCGTCGACTTCGAACGTCTTCCTCTTCTTTCTCGGGTTGACTTTTTCGTCGTCACTTCTACCAAATTTATCGACTGTCATGTTGTTGTGGGATTTTTTTTTTGTTGTTGTTTAGAAAAAAATGTGTTCAAAACGCAGTTTATTAAAAAATGAACTATGTTATTTTATTTTTCGTTTTTTATTCGATTAAAATTTTTTTAAAATAATTTTTTATCTTTATATATATACTATAAAAAAAAAAAAAATCTCTCTCTAATGTAAGTCATTGAGAATGTCTTGAAATTCATCTCCTTCAGACCATCTCTTGAGAACGTAGAGACACAGGTGACCGCAAAACACTTGATCTGGTGATTGCACTTGATCCGTGTTGTAAAGAACCATCGATTTGTTGAAATAGTTCTTTATTTCTTTCGGCGGCGAGATTCCGTAGCTGTCGAAATAATAATTCTTCTTCTTCTTCCCGTTCTTGAACCACGCCACCCAGTGAGTGCCTTCACCCGATGAATCGTCTAGATTTAAAATTCCGCATTCCGATTGTCGAGGTCTTCTCTTCGGCAAGGCATCTCTGGAAAACACACCTAGAAAATCTTCGATTTTCAAATCTTTCGCCGCATTCAACAGATCGATGTTGGATAGGGGTTTGTTGGGTAAGACGACACCTTCTACGGATATCTTTATTTTCTTATTCATAAATAAGTATATATATTTTTTTTTTATTTATTTTATTATAATTTACTAAAAGTGACGTTATTTTTTTTTTTCTATTTTTTTCTTTTTCTTTTTAAACTAACTCTATCGACTTCCACAATCTTGAATCCGTCAAATTCCTTGACTTCTATAATCTTGGATTCATCTAATTCTTCTTGATTTTCTGGAATCCTACTAACTTTCTCGATGTCACTATCGATTTCCATAATTTTATGTTCATCTAATTCCTCTTGATTTTCTGGAATCCTATCATCCACAATCGTATCTGGAATCTTATCATCCGCAAGCGCATCTGGAATCCAATCATCCCCATTCATATCGTCTAAAATTAGATGCAAACTCAATGTCCGAGTGCCAAAGTGCTTATTATTCGTCTAACACGAATCTCTTGTCGTCATCGGCCGTCAGCGAAATCTTGTTGACTATTTCGGTATACAAGTCGTGATTTTCGCTTCGAATCGATTTCATAGTCTTATACGCTGGACCACTTCCTAACAGACAATCTTTATACTCTTGGAAAGAGATGTTTTTCTTCACCACGCATGCTTTAACTCCTTTGCACTTCTTGATCTCTTCATCATCTTCTAGACGATAAGCATAGAGTTTGGGTCTCAAGCCCACGAATTCGACGATCTGTTTACCGCCGCTCTCGTCCCTAAATTTACCCAGCACCTTCTTGTTGTCGTTCGATTGAATGTTGGACGGGTGATCGACGGGATAATTGCTCGTGTCGAACCACTCGGCCATGTCCGGAGATATGTCTCGGTAAACGTCTTTCGTCTCTATCTCTTAAACTAAACTGTCCGTGTCGGTGAACAGTAGTTTGGCTTTGTCGCCAAATTTTCGTTTGACGTAATCATAGTGAAACTCGTACATCAATCGCTTGCTGACATCTAAGATGATCGGTCCGAGATAATACGGTTTGTCGAACTTCAGGTGCGTCTTTTGCATGTGAACGGCCACTAGATTTTCGCCGAATATGGTTCGGTGTTTGTAATTGGGTTTCGCCACTAATTTTTTAGCTCTTTTCTCAGACGTGACGAGTCGTACGTCGGTTCTCTTCCTGATGTTTTCCCGTACACACAGTTGTTCATGAGTTTGAAGAAATCTTTTTCGAAATCGTTCTCGCCTCGGGTTCTGAGATTCGTGTTGAGATCGATGTATTTTTTCATCCAAGGCTCTTCGTCGAACCGAATGATGCAATGTATGTCGACTAATTTTATCCCGTAATCGACGTACTGTTTCAAATTCTCGCTGTAGACGACGTAGTTACGTTTGTTAAATAAATTGGGAATGAGTTTTTCCTCGTCTCCTTCGTTCGGTTCCATTCGTTCGGGAGCCAGCGGATAATCGTTGTGTGGATCGTGTAATTCTTCCGGATAGTTCAAATCAACTTCTAAAATGCAAGGATAGTCTCTCCATTTTTGCATCTCTTCCAGTTCCTTCACCCATTCGAAATTTCCAATCGGTAAAGGATGACTCATAGCCCAACCGTACAGATTATTGGCGTCCCAATACTGTATGTATTTAGTCGACCGTTTCGAATCGAAACCTTCTTTCATGTAGGGATTGTTAGCCTCAGAATGTCTGTGAGAGATCATCGAGACGCCACCTCTCGCAGCCCTTTCGAACATGAGCAACATGTCCATGTCGGATAATAATTCCAATTGAACTTTGGTGGTCTTCAACAGAGCGTCCAACGCCAGACCGGGTGCGGTGAAATACCGAGCGGGATCCAGATCGTAATTTCGACGACAGACGTCTTGAAAATTTTCGAACACGTCTGCCAAGAGCAGAACGTCGGTCTTCAGATAGAGATCGTGATAATCTCTCATGGTTTTCATATCGAATGATTTCCACACGTTTTTGTCGTGTTCGTAATTCTCGTCGGAAATGTCGGATTCGTATAATTTCGAATAAAAATCATCTTTCGAAGGTAGTGCGGTGTCTTCGAATCTCTTTAGATCATTCATGTAATCGTAAGGATAGACTCCTTTCCTCAACAAGACGTCTACTCGTTCTCCAAAATGTTCGCTCGTGATTTTAAATTTATCCTTGCTCATGTTATCGACTAATTTTTCCAGAGCGGTCGACATGAATTTAAAAGTGTCGATGAAACGTATGCATCTACGAATGGATTTCGTTTTTTCTTTCAACGTATTTCCGTCGATTACTCTTTTCCTCTCCATGAGCTTCCATTTCGTGAAGGAAATGTATCTTTCTTCGCTGTTCGCGATGCAATTTAATTCTTCGTGTGAAGTGCCGAGATTTTTCACGAACAGATGACTGTCATAACCCGAGAGATTGTGAAACATCACCAGATAGAAAGCGGCGTCTCGATATTTTAAATTACACTTGCTGTGAGCCGGACCGCGATACAGACCCGTGTAATGATCGTGGTCTCTGACCTTCTTATTTTCCTCCGAATTCTCGTCGAACGATTGTCTGCATATGTGACATTCGGTGGCTCTGTTATTTTCGTCCTGCTGCTCTCGCGTGATGATCATTTTCGCCAGAGTTTTGAATTTGTCATATAACATTTGAATTTTCGATTCTAACTCTTCCACGAACCTTTGAGCCACGTCGTCGTCTTCGCGCTGTTTCGTGTAGGTGAAGGGACCCATGTCGTGTTGCGAGTCGAAAGCGCATTTCACGTAAATGCAATAGCCCGAAGGTATGTGTTTTTGATATCTTTTGACGTAACTTTGAAGAGCGTTGGGTTGACAGGAACTCATTTTCGCAGTGAAACATTCGAAATCGGCGTACACGACGAATGGTACTTTTAACCTTCTGTTGTGATTTTCAAACTTCACGATGGTGTTGGGTTCGGGCATTTCGACGGCCACACCTTGATTTTTGTTGCAATATTCCTGATGTTTCGCTAATGATTTTTTGCTCTTAAACATGTTCATGCAGTTGCAACATAAAGATATCTTTCCGTTATGATTATTATTTTGTCTCGACAGTAATCGGCTCGGATGTTTAACCCAACAATGATGACGATTGTCACCATTCGAAATCGATAATAAAATAATCGTCTTTTCTCTTCCGCGATACGAAGTCCGTCTGAGAGGATAGATCTTTTGATTTTCGTCGTCGTATCCCAAGATGTTCACCGCTATGGTGGGATTTTGAACCTTGAAACGTTCGATGTGTTTTAACTCTGTTGGAAAAGTCACTCCGGTCCAATCGAGATTTTTAGAAGTTTCCTCGTAACGAGAAACTCTATCGGAGTTTATTTCGACAGGGTATAAAGCGGAGGTGACTGCCCATTTAAAACACTGATCATCTTTATTTCTCACGTTGACCACGGCGTGTTTCTTAGTCAAGAAATACGGTAATTCCAAGTAGGAAGATCCTTTCAACGGTTCGTTTTTAGTCATGTGAATTTCGAGTTTCAACACCTCACCGAACGTCCAATTACTACCTTCATTTTGATAATTCGCGAGAGACGTCAACATCTTGTCTTTCATCTTTTCGAAAACGTCTGATAGATCTGAACCTCGAAATATGGGTTCGACGTTAGATCTGAAATATGCATTTTTCACGATGCTCTCGCCGGACTTCACGTCGATTTTATTCATTATGCAATGGAGTATCATCTTAATTTTTAATCCCAAGTTCGTGTATTCGCGAAACAAATCCAATCATTTTTTCTTCACCCGTTCCATGAACAATTTCGGATCGACTTT
Source organism: Pictodentalium vernedei (assembly GCA_031216915.1). Lineage (NCBI taxonomy): Eukaryota > Metazoa > Mollusca > Scaphopoda > Dentaliida > Dentaliidae > Pictodentalium > Pictodentalium vernedei. The sequence continues at coordinate 25,857,437 of CM062294.1, forward strand.
CTTCGACGAGGGAAACACGTCGAAAATTTTAAAAATGTCTTCGATCGCACTCTCCCGTTCTACGGGTTTCGATTGGAATAGTTCCGCAACGAGTCGTCTTACATATTCTTCTCCTTTCTCTTCGTCAATTGCTCGTTGAATTTCACTCGATATATCTCGTTTGTCTTGAATCTGAAGTGCATCACTCGTTTTCGTTTTAATTTTTCTTTTCTTTGGAAACTTGATGTTTTTCAACGGCTTTTCATTTAGTCGTCTTCTTATTTTTCACAACCGGCGCATCTTTTGACTTCGTTGCTATCGACATTTCGTTTGCCTTTCTAGCGTTTCGCAAATATTCTTGTATGACTTCAATTTTTTTTGATTTAGTTCTATGCTTTCTGAAATCTGAAATTTGTAATAGATTACAAATCTCGTTTAACTGAGGTATAGTTTTCTCATTTAAATTTACCATTGTTTTATCTGTTTGCTTCATTTGTAAGAATATTTTTTTTTTTTGAATTTTGTATTAAATAATTTGTTAAAAAAGTTTTGCTTTTTTACTCTATATATATGATAGAAAAAAAAAAAAAGTTAAATTTTAAAATTCAATTTTTTTAATACAAAATTTAAAATAAACATTATTTGTAAGAATTCATAAAAAACCAAATAATCGATCATGACAACAACACCTAAAAGATGTAGATTGAAATTGAAACGAGACGAAAAGTATGAGAAACCCAGTTTTAATATCTATACATTACAACCACACGATCCCATCGAATTGAATGAGGTCGAGATGGTGGACTTAGAGCGCTACTACCACAAATATCGAATGTGTTTGAAAGTGGATGAAGCCGCGCTCGATTTGTTTTACGAGTACCAAAACGAACTGTTGATTAATATCATCGTTGCCGAAGACAGAGAATTCGACAGGGGTGATTTATTGTTGTCCTATGGAAGTTACATATACCCAATAATCTCACCTGAACTCGTGAAGAAATCAGGTGGTGAGAGCACATTCGCCTATGAAAAAAAACTCAAAAGAGTAAAGATGAACATTCACACCATTTTCGTATGTGGAAAAATGATGAATGTCAACTTGCTAATAACGGACCTGGAAATATAAACAATAGAGAGATTGAAATTAAAAAAAATCAACTTTTTATATATATAAAGAGAAAAAAAAACTTTTACTAAAAAATTTTTACATTAAAGAAAATTACAAATTAAAAAAACAACTTTTTTATATATATAAAAAGCAAAAAAAAAATAACAAACTTTTTTTTTAACAAATTATTATTTAAATACAAAATTTAAAATATACATTATTGCAAGAATTCGTAAAAACAAAAAAAAACAAATAATCGATCATGAAGACAACAACACCTAAAAGATGCGAATTGAAATTGAAACGAGTCGAAACGTATAAGAAATTCGGTCATAAAATCTATAGATTACAACGACACGATCCCATCGAATTGAACGATGTTGAGACGAAGGGCTTAGAGCACAAATACGAGAAATATAAGATGCCTCTGAAATTGAACGAAGCCGCGCTTGATTTGATTTACGAGTACCAAAGCGATCTGCAGAACATCGTCATCGCTGAAGATAGAGAATTCGACAAGGACGATTTGTCGTTGCCCTATGGAAATTACATATTTCCAAACATCTCATTCGAGCTCGTGAAGAAATTGGGTGGTGAGAGCGAGTTGACCGATGTAAAAAAACTCAAAAGAGTAAAGATAAACATTCAACACGTTTTCGAAAAAGGAGTAGACACGAGCGTCAACATGCTAATAACGGACTTGGAAATATAAACAATAGAGTGATTGATTTTTAGCGAAGAAAAAATGAAAAAAAAAAAAAAAGTAATGAGATCTCATTTACCTTTTTTTTTTTTTTGTTTTCCTTCTTCTTCACTATCATCATGATATATTATAATAACGTTTCCTTTTCTCTCAAATTTCTGCGTCGAATCTTCTTCTTTTTCTTTTTTTCTTTTTCTCTGTGTTGTGATACGTTCATGGTAACATTTTTGTTTATCCGAATCATAATTATGAACGAATGTTGTGCATCTCTTGGTAACACTCGCTTCAGAAGGTAGTGGTGACTGTGGAAAGCATCGTCTCATTCCCAACCGTATATCCCGCGCTTTATCTATCTCTTTCCTTAGATATCCATCATTAGCGTCTAACCATTTTTTTATTTCTTCGCTCTCTGGCTCGCGATGTTCGTCATTATCGTCAAATTCATCCAGGTGATAAATTTGTTTCTCCACCTTTTCACCCATTTTAAATATATTATTTTATAATTTCTATGATTTTATATATTTTATATAATTTTATATTTATAATAACATATTCAAAATCGGTATGTTCTTAAATGGCGAATTCTCACTGAGCAACAAACCCTTGCCGAATCGCTTGACGTTCCGTCCACTCTTCAGATAGAGACCGTTTCCTCTCAGAGAGTTGCCACCTCTAACGGGTTCTAGATACAATCCTTTACCGCTGTCGTCTACGTGAACGCGACACACGGCTCCTCCCTTCTTCAAAAACAGTCCGCTGCCACCCATTAATTTCTCAACTCCCGAACTAGCAAGTCCCGTGAGAGCTCCCACGCCGAGAGTCTTTCCGAGAAAGGGTAGCACCTTTGCGGCGAAGGGTAATGCTTTTGCGGCGATTCCTGCCAATAGCGGTAGGAAACCGCCTTTCATTCTCAAATTGTATCTCAATTGAGCGGGACTCAATCTCACCGCCAACCCTCTTCCATCGCGAATCGCTTTCTCCATCCTTTTGATTTGACTTCTGGTCCAGGCGATCGAATCCTGTCCGCCTCTCGTCAGATCTTCGTGAGTGAATTTGAATCTCACCGCCTCGCCTCGAGTTGTTAACGCTCTCTTAAGTTTCTTCCTCTGTCCTGCGGATATGTTCACGTTTTTAACCACGTATTGTGTCATAATTCTGTTTGTTTTTTTTAAATATATTTACTTCAGTTGTTTCTTGTTTAATAATTATATTAAAATAATTTTGTAAAAAATTAATATTACCGTTTATTTTATTTTTGTTATCTATATATATATAATATTTTTTTTTTTTTTGCTTTTTATATTTCTCTTATGTGAAATCGTATCGTCACTCTTTCTCCGCGAAGATCTAACAGTTCACCATTTTGATCCGTCAACGTGGTTTTGAGACTATACAACGTGTCTAAAATCACTGGTAGATAAACTAAATTTCGAGGTCGCTCCACGATCTTATAACCCGGCGACACGTTTGGAAAGAAGGAATAGATCGTTGGCTGAGCGCTACCATTCACGTAGCTTCCGGCAATCACGTCCACGTTCACCAGAATGCTATTGACAGCGAGAATGTCGACCGTATTTTCGGATGCCGCGTGGCCTCGATACATCTTTCGATCGAATCCCAACATCTTGCCTATAGAATCGTCCGTGTTGAAATCCACACGAAAATTATCTTCCAAATCCAACATCGTCTGTAAGGTATTAGGATTGGGAGCGAGTCTGATCTTGTTGCTTCCCTTTCCATCCGTCTTCATTCGCGTCTGAATGTAATGGTTCAAATCGTCTATGTCGTAACTCCCTTTGGGAATTCCAATCTCCAACCAATCCACTCCGTCGGAATACTTGAACGAGTTATTCTTTTCGGTGACGTTGGGAAAGGAATAATAAGTCTCCAGATTCACCAACGCAATCTCGTAACTTTTCTCTCTGTTCAATTCGATGGAAGGTTCGAATTTTGTAGCGAATCGAGTCGAATCGCCACTCACCACGATTTGAATGGATTGTTTCGCAGCCGTATTCTCAGCTATCCGTTCTAACAATTTTCCATGTTTGAACATTATATCTTAATTTTATTTTTTTTTTTTTTTTTATTCAAAACTAATTATTTGAAGATTTTTTATTTTTCTAATTTTTTTTATTTTCACGCTCTATCTTATTATTATCACCATCGGGAACATAAAACTTGTCGAATCCGCACCGATATTTTCCGCGATTAAATTCGCTCGTCAAATCGATCACGACGAAATTGTAAAGTCCACCATCCCAAACCCTCTTGCAGAATCTCCTGAATTCGACAGCGCTCACGTCGTTTGCGACGTGATCGCCGTAGATGTGATTGAGATTCTTGAGATCTTGGCGAAAGAGACACAGAAAATTAGCGTTCTCCCTTATCGTCTGTCTGGGCAATCGAAAATAATTCTGCGACAGGTAGAAACAGTCCACGTTGCTGTGTCGACCCCTAACGTAATACGATTCGCATCGGTTCTGTCTCTCCAAAAGCAGATCGTCGAAAATCATGAGATTCTTATCTTCCGATTTCAGTTCCCTAGGATCCGGAACGTCGCTAGCGTTCTCATAAAATCGACATTCGAAGATGCATTTCTCTTCGTCAGCTCCGTCGCCGCGCCGTCCAAAATGATCGAGAGCGGAGCTCCACACTTGTCGAATTCCTCCCTACTGTCAAAGATTCTGGCTATGACGTCCTTGGGCAATCTGCGATCCATGCACTCTCGAAGCAATCTGTATTCGGGTTGAAACAAGCTCTTGCCAAACACGAACAATCTGTCGTAATCCAACCAGTCGGGTCGGGACAACAGATTCATCAACAGATTGGTCTTTCCACAATTCGATTTTCCCACTATCAAACCTCTTATGCTCTTGGGAAAGTACTCGTTATACGACCTCTTGGTCGCGGCGTCGTTCCAAGACATATCTTTAATGTTCATCTTTTGTTTTATTTTTTTTTTTTGTCTGTTCTTTTAGATTCTTTTCAAACACAAATTTTTTTTATGTTTTTTTCAAACTCTGTTTTTAATGTTGTTATTATTATTATTTTGTTTATATCGCACCGTCGCGAGTTCTCTTCAATCCGGATCCACTCGTCATTTTGGCTAAATCTTGTATGGGCACCACGACATCCTCAAAATCTTTCCAACTTTTCGACGTTCGCTCTAACGCAGCTCGCTTCGCCGGCGGACTGATCAACTTGTCGATCAACGCGTCGGCTGCCCTCTTGCCAGCCACAGAAGCTATCCTACCACTGGCTTCGGAAGCGGCTTTCTTACCAGCATCCAAAGCCGTCTTCTTACCGACCTCAAACGCGGTCGATGCGAGTTTTCTACCCGCATTGCTCGTGAACGCTCACATTATAGAATCGACGATGCCAGAACTGCCTTGAACGTAAGTCCTGATGTATCGCCTGTTCTTTATCACCAACATATTTTATTTTTATGATATATTTTGTGTTTTTTTCACTGGTAAATCGTTTTGTCATTTTTTAAATACTTTTATTATTCTAGTGTAAGAATTTACTGTTTTATTTTTGTTTGTTTGTTTGTTTGTTTCTCTCTCTCTACTTATTATTATATTCACATCAATCCTTCAATTCGTTCATCAGCCTTTTATACTGGTTTTTATTCAAAACCTTCTGTCTCAACAATTCGTCAGATATGGCAACTATCTGATTATCTAATCCCGTGTTACCAGCCCGTCTGCTCCCCATCAACAAACTCAATCTCTGAGACAGAGCGTTGGGATCGCTCGGAAGAAAATTAGTGGTTTTCACCCCTTTGCCGGTCATCGATTCGACGAACTTCTTGTTCGCATTCCATATGGGCTTCACTATTTTCGTCCACTTGTAACCTCTGTTGGCTTTGGGTCTCGTCTCTCTGGCATCGTTATTTCTATTCATGGCGTGGGTCTGGACTAGAATGTCGCTGTAATTGTGGAAATCCTGTTCCGTGTAATCTTCAGGCTTATCAAAAAGGAGCAATCTCTGCAGACCATCAGTTACGTTATACTTATTCGAACCCACGATCAATTCATCATCATCCATTTCCACTTCAGTGTCGCCCACGAATTTCCTACCGCTCGAATCCTCGCGAATTCCATACAACAGATCTCTCTTACCGCCACCATCATCATCGGACGATGCGATGCTATCAGTGGTGATAGTCGAAGCCGTATCATCGCTCTCACTCACGTCGGTTTCGATTCTCGTGGGAACGTAATCCGGTGTAGATTGAACGGAATACCGATTTCCAAAACTAGAAGGCAACGAACCCATTCTCAAAGAACTCTCCTTTATGGGTCTCAATTCTTCGACTATCTCCTTCCTGCTTCGCTCTTGACCCTCCGTCATGGGTTTAAATATTTTTGTGGCTTCGCGTGTGAGTTCCATCTCACCGAGACGTCTGCTCCTATCAGCAGCCTGAATCGCCTTCTTAGCACTTAAATACTCGGTTAAAATTCGATCTCGGCGTTTAGGATCCATCTGGAAAAACATCTTTCGTTTTAATTGTTTTTATTTATTTTTCAAAATTAAATGTTTAATTATATTTTTTATATTTTATGTTTTAAGTATTAAAATCTCTTTCCGTCTTAATATAATACCTGAAAAAAATATTCACATCTCAAACTCGCTGTGTTAATTGAAGTTAAAAAAAAATACGTTTAAACAGTACATTACAAACCGGTTTCTGATGTAACGCATTTTGACAGTAGTGTTTAAATTTTTGTCAAAAGATCTTCATTCATTCACACATCAATTCATCGAGTGTCGAATTAAGAGAAAATCCTTTTTTTGATGACTGTTAGACAGTTTCAACACACAATGGAAAACTGATTTTAACAAATCTCTCTCCGATTGCTATCGTGAATATATTAAAAATTTTACCACTCGAAACCTGAGTGGAAAATGCGTTTTAAACATTCCGATAAGTGTTTCTTGACTTTATTCAACGAACGCTTAACAGTCAACCTCATTTCTCATAGTGGAGGAATTCTCAAAAAAAAAACCAAAACTCAATTTTTATCCATCCCATCAACAGAAAACACCAATGTCTATAATACAGACTATATATTCACAATCAACTCTTTTTGAACAAAACACCTCAATTACCATAACGTGTGTTAGTTGCTTACTTCAGGAAGACGTGACTGGGTTTGCAAATTTCCAACACACAGACACTCTTCGTTCAGATCGAGTTTTATTACGAGAATCGAGCGATCCGATCGCTCGATCAGCTGAGTGGTTTTTTTTTGAGAATTTTCTCATAGTGGAGGAATTCTCAAAAAAAAACCACAAACTCAATTTTTATCCATCCCATCAACAGAAAACATCAATGTCTATAATACAGGCTATATATTCACAATCGACTCTTTTTGAACAAAACACCTCAATTACGATAACGTGTGTTAGTTGCTTACTTCAGGAAGACGTGACTGGGTTTGCAAATTTCCAACACACAGACACTCTTCGTTCAGATCGAGTTTTATTACGAGAATCGAGCGATCAGATCGCTCGATCAGCTGAGTGGTTTTTTTTTGAGAATTTTCTCATAGTGGAGGAATTCTCAAAAAAAACCCCAAAACTCAATTTTTATCCATCCCATCAACAGAAAACATCAATGTCTATAATACAGACTATATATTCACAATCGACTCTTTTTGAACAAAAAAACCCCACCACCGCCTCAAAACAATTGCGGATTCTAAATCATCTGTACCAAAGCAATTGCGGGTTCAGAATCACTGATTTAGAATTGCAAAAACTGTTTTTTGATGATGAGCCAGAATCTTATGCTTTCGCTCGCGTTCGCCACGATGGATCGGTGGTCTGATCTGCGATTCGAACGTCGACCAAAAATTACGTACACGATACAACTGAAGATGTACAACATACGCACACGATGCGTTCACCACGAGTATTTGAACGCTAAAAGCGTGATCTAGGAGTCACTGACTGTACATAAGCGGATTCAAAATCATGTACAGTTTTTGTGAACAAGCATGTGATTTAACACTGAATTCCACGTTGGTGAACGCATCGTGTGCGTATGTTGTACATGTACAAGTGATAGTATACTCTCCTTTTATACCTACTAACGTAAATATTTTATGAGTGCTGGTAAATGTCATTTCGTCGAGTTGAGAATGTTGAGTTATACATATTTTGACCACAAAATTGTAAGAGTCGTGCAAAATACGACAATAAGTACATCCTTTTTGTTCAGGTGCCCTAGAAATTAATTGCAGCTGTAATCTGTTTGACCGTGAATCACGGCGATTTTAATATCGTGTCGGACATTGACTCGAAAAACAATCGCCAATATTAGTCGGCGACTTCTCTTAGATCATGAATGAAGATATCATGGACCTGTGATATTCATTTAATGGTCGCTTGCGCAGTAGTGTAGGCTTAATTGTGCGTAGGAATTGCACGCAATTGCCATATCTAATAGCATCCAAAGCATGGCAGGTTCTCCTGGTTACTCATAGCAAACACAGGCAATGTTTCTGCCAATGGACCATTGACTGAAACTTGCTTGTGCGCAGGCCATATGTACAGAATTTGATAACCTTACTATGGTCATAACACGTAGATTAACGTTGCGCAGATCGGCGTGCTATTTGTGCACATTTTATGACAGGACTATTAATTTTAACTGTACATGTATCTCCTTCAATGGTGTTTCCTTTTCTTTTCAGTATCATTGGTCACCATAGAAAGTAGATTCATCATAAGTTGTGACACATGTAGAATTGAGGAAAGCAGGAAATTGGAATTGGTAGAATATGCTGAGAACATTATGACTGATGAGCTCCTGAAGATCAAAAGCCAAACTTGCTTAGAATGCTGTCTTATAACGGTGTAACTTATCAATCAGCTCTGTAGTGAGACAGATTATAGCTAAAAAAAAATGTCAAATTCTCATGAAAACAAACCTATTACACCAGATTCAAATGATTTGACTCAAATAATCCAACTTGAATCAAAGTTGAAGTTCCATGGTCACCCTCGTCTGGAGTTGAGATGTCTTGTCTGTGGCTTTCTGGCACATCATAATTGTGATATGTATAAACATATCAAAAAGGCACGGCATGAAGATTTTGTCAAATGCTGTAAATGTGGTGTAGTTTTCAAGAGTGAAAAAGAAGTTGTAGAACATTTGACTCATGTGCATAACTTGTTACCTGTTAAGCGCTCTGCATGGAAGACATTACCCAAACATGCACTTTTTACTGTGTCAGGAGAAACATATTCTTCCACAAACAGTTGTATTCCTGATAACTTTGATCCATCACATTTTTATACAGAGAATTCAATTTTGAATATTTCTAACGGAAATGAAACATTCTTTGAAAAGAGAAGAAATAGTTCAGAAAACGTGGGAAAGGTGAGAACAGACAGTTGTGATGTACACACCACAAATCCCTCACCTCTTTTTTCTGAGGACATTTGTCAATACATGACAGTACAGAAAACAACTTCTAAAACATTGATACCCGTTGGTTCTTACAGTTGCCAAGTCTGTGATTTCAAGGTAAAAACTATAGATTCCCTTGATGAACATATGAGAGTAAACCATAGAGACATGAAAGCAGTGTGTACACTTTGTACAAACAGTCAGCTTTTTACAACCATAGGTAGTTTATATAATGACCATCACCTCGACTCTCACAAAGATCATATTCTCTCCTACACACTTTATTGTGCTGTAGGTTTAGGGAAAAATTCTCAAAGTGGTGAGTTTGAAGATACTGGTAGCGGTGTACGATTAAAACGAAAGAGAAGGAGTGGTTTATCGCCAGATAATCGTGTTAATTATTGTAGTAGTTCTGATAATGAGGATAACACACCTTTAAAACGTCAACATAAAACTTTCAATGAACATGAAGTACACAATAATCTGTTCAGTGATTGTGATAGTGGAGTTGAAATCAATAATCTCATGGCCGAAGACCTCTCTGGAATTCAGTCACAGGTTTCATTCCAGAAGGTGTACACAAGCACACCTTTCAGCAGATCTCAAGATAATGATAAACCAACTGCAATATTACCTACTGGAAAACCAAATATATATACCTCTTCAAATGAAAGTTCATTGAGTAACTTGCCTCTAGTAGCTTCTGAAGATGAGGAACAAAAGTACACAAGTACCAAGTTTGAAATTCCTTTGAGCAACAATGCTTGTACAATTCAGAATGTTGTGTCTAAGTCTTGCAGTAAAACTGTCCATTATATGTGTCCTTTCGGTGATGATAAAGTAATGGTCACAACTGAAGGATTCAGGTATCATATTGGAACCCATTTCAATCATCGACCATTCAAATGTTCAGTTTGTAAAAAATCCTGGACATATAGAAAGGTAGTTAATAGACACCTTCTACAAAATCATCCAGAAAAGAAAAAAAGAGTTTTGTATGTTCCTGATTCCGATGTACTTTCATTCATTAGTATTGCTGAACAGTTTGCATCTGGAAAAGTTGACAGACCAATAATGAAATCGAGGTGTTTGAAGTGTGATTTTAAATGTCATAGAACGTAAGTATATTAAAATACACCAACAGTACAGCCAAACCTAAAATAATCTTCATTGCACTTCCAGACAAAATGTCAGACACAAAATGAATCATGTCTGTCATTTAAGAATGATATCTGACATATTACAGACTGGAGTTTGAGTATTCGAAATAATGTGTTTTGAGTGTATATGTACCTTCATCTTAAAACTGCACAAAATTCACCTAATCATTCCTTGTTTGGCAGGGCTGAATGAGCCCTGCCAAACAAGGTATGATTGGTTTTAGTCTGAATTGGAAGTGATAATTTAGATACATATACAGTACGTGGAGAGTGTATTATCACTAAATCACCTGCAGAGTGGCGATTCCACCCGAATAATAATTGCAAATTTGTCGCAGAGTATAACCAGCACCAGCAAAGTTTCAGCCAATGGACCTCCGGGTTGAACCCAGAGGTCCATTGGCTGAAACATTGCTTGTGTTTTGTCGATACATGTACATGTATATACAAAATCTGAAAGTTATAGCTTGGGTGATAACTCCACTCCACTCCACTTGTGATTTAGTTAAAATCCACTCCCCATGTACTGTATGGCTACAGTAAAACCTGTTTTAAGAGACCACTGTCGTAAGAGACCACCTGTCTTGAGAGACCACTGTGACCTTGTACAATTTGGTTGTTTTACTCTGTAATGGACCTCTTATGAGAGACCACTTTCGCATGTCAAAAAGGGTGGTCTCTCAGGACAGGTTCTACTGTATATCAAATCGTATTCCGTCACATGCTGTTAATACTGATGAGCTGTACAGTCACTTTCTTCACTCTTCCCATCTTGCCAGGGCCAGAAATCACAATCATAATAATAATAATTTTAGGCTTGCAAGTTATGTACATGATTTCTGATGTTCTGATCACTGAATTTCATTGATAATTTTGGCATCAGACATTTTGACTGATGATTTTAAACCTCAGTCAAACATTGGCCTTTTTATACATGTACCTGACATTGTCCTTGTCTGACCACTTATTTCTTATCAACCTACCTCAATTGTTTACTACAGGCTTGCACTACAGTGGAAGAATGTAACTCGGATAAAATACTCTCTATTTTAATCTTTCCCAAGATTTGGGAAAGAAAAGTGGTGTAAAAACACCACGAAAAAATAAGCCCAAACTGGGTCGTGCGCCATCGGCACACACCCAGTATGGGATGCTCTTCCATAGTACAAATCCACGACTTCCGTAAAACAGTGCGCAATGCGTCAATTCATCATTCTTTTTTTATCCGAGACACGTGAAGGATGTGTCTCCGCCATATGCATTATGAAACAGTGATAATTCAACTCGTGGATAATGGTTTTCCTGTGACTGGAATTATGGATCTGAAGATCGTATAATAACAGGACTGTGTTTTATATATTCTCGTTAATATTTTCAACCACATTCTCATTGTATATTATTTACTATTCCGTTTTCGCGAATGTTTTGTTTTCGACATCACGCGATTCGACAATGAATTTTTTCGGTTGATGAATTAATTTTTGGAGTTAGGTGTCAATCTGGGACTGTCTGGACAGAATTTCTTCACTCTGTTGAGGGCTGAATTTCTGTTTTTTCGGTCCGTGTCGACCGTCTGGGTTCTGTCATGTACCCACCGCTTTTTTTTTTTCTTTTTTTTTTTCTCTCTGCCACCTTCTCTCGTAGTTGAGGGTGTTCTGCTTTCTGTTTCTGTTGAGTACACCTTTTTCTTCTACTGCTCTCACCTCTGTTATTTCCAGTTCGGTTCCTTTAGGGCAATTCCTTTTGCCCTCGCCTTGGTGCGTTCTCGTGGCTGTTTCTTCCACACCCGCGGGTGGTGTGGAACGCTGTCGTTTCGGGAGCCTCCCAACTCGACCACGTCTGGTGTGAGTTTACCCCCTCCGTGGGGGATGTGCAGTTCCTCCTGCCCCCGCAGGGGAGTGGGGAGCGCTATCGTTTCGGGGTCGCCCGATTCGACCACGTCTGGTGATAATTGCTCCCCCTCTGTGGGGGGTGTGCAGCTCCTCCCACACCAGCAGGGGGTGGGGAACGCTGTCGTTTCGGGGCTTCCCGATTCCACCATGTCTGGTGAGAGTTATTCCCCTTCCGTGGGGAATGTGCAGTTTTTTACCGTGGTGGATACTGCGGGAGCTGTTGGATTTCTGGTGAAGAGATGCCTGGTTCCGGGGCTATGCGCCCTCTCCAGTCGACATCTGAGGTTGTCACTAGGGTTGTGACTCCTCCTTTGGAGGCCGAGCTTGGTGGCTCTCTCTGCTTTTCCGCCAGTTCCAACAGCTCCCGGCGTATCTGCTGCTACTGCTGTTCCATCTACAACATCATTGGGGACCGTTTTTAGCCGGCCTCGGCTTATCCCTGCCAGGGTCTGCAGGGATGTCTGTAGTGTGGTTGTGGGGTATCGACCTCAGCCTTCCCCGACTTCCACTCAGCGAAGTCGGATGGGGTTGCCGACTGAACCCTCTACTGTGTCCTCTCAGCCATTGAGCACAGTAGTTTTATACCTGCAGTGGTCTGCTGCGGTGTCTGGTTGTGTAGACGTGGGGTATCGGCCTCAGCCTTCCCTGACTTCAACTCGGCGAAGTTGGAAGTGGCTGCCGGCCGGACCCTCTACTGTGGTCTCTGCACCGTCGTGCACCACAGTTGGCATTGGATTCGGATGTTCTTAGTGGGACACTATGAACTCCGTGGCGTTTCCGTCCACTCATTCTTGCCCACGACCAGTTTTGGGGGACCAATGTCTTTTGTGCAGCCTGGACCTTCTGCCCTGCAGAGGTCCACGGTGACTCTCATGAGTTCCCGCTATGTTGATCCTCGGGGTGTGTCACACCCCTATACACGTCTGCTTTCAGACGTTTTGGCTGCCGCCCGTCGTCCCACGTTGGGTGTTTTGGAGGATCGTGACCCTTCACTGGTTAAGAGGGTCAGAGGTGAAGCCACTTTGCCGGTTCATTCCTCTGTCGAACCAGCCAGTACGGGCAGTGCGCTTAGGGAGGCCCTTTCCTTACTCACTCAGGTTCTGTCAAAGAGCCTTCCCGTTGCTTCCAGTGAGGCAGCAAGTGGTTTCCAGACGCCCCCTATGGCGCCGCTCCTAGGATTGGAAACAGGCCACTTTCTGATCTGGTGTTCCGACACCATGGGAGGCGTCGGCTGGTTTGCCCACGATGAGCTATGTGTCTTCCGACTCGGGGGAAGAGTCAGACATGTTTGATGTCGAGAGCCAGCAGTCTTCGGACTTGGGGGCCGCTCTTGATTTCGTGTTTGTGTTCCTTTCGGATCTCAAACCATCTTACCAGTCGACAGTGTCAGCCAGGCCGCGATCATCGGTCACGCGCCAACAGCCTATGGAGCAACCCGCTTCTGGGCGTCTTTGACCATGCCAGTCGGTACAGTTGGTTGAAGCATTTTCAACCTTGGACTCTAAGCTAAGTTCCAAGGCTATGAAGACTCCGTTGACACCTTTTTGCCTCCGGCAAATTATCGTTTCTATGATTCTGCCAATCCGTCGGTCTACCAGACTTTGACGGTTTTGGATCAGGACTCCAATTCCCTCTGGCTTTCCAAGTCCAAGTCTGCCGTCATTCCGATGACGACTCTGGAGTCCACGTTGGGCTTATCAAGAGAGATGCTTGGTATGCTTTCTCTCTCTGATCACGTCTCAGCTTTAGCTGCTTATCTGCCCCCAGATAAGTTTGACGAGGTACAGGCTCCTCTGCGTGTGCTGTCCAAGCCGCTCATCTGGAATTAGTTCAAAGGGACTCTGTGCTGGACACAGGCCGTTCCCTTCCTAAGGGGCAGTGCACTACTCTTTGATCTGCTTCTTTGGCAGGTCCGCAACTTTTCCATGGTTCTGTGTTGATGGTCTGGGATGACGTCCTACGTCATTCCAACGATCAGCTGCTGTTTCTTCAGCTTGATCAGCCTTCTAGGGTAGGCACGGGCCGTTCCAAGCCTAAAAAGTACCCTCTGCTTCCTCTATGAAGCAAAGGGGCTGATCCTTCTTCCTCCTCTTCTACTTCTTACTCGAGTGGTAAGGGTAAGCGTCGGTAGTCTTGAGGAAAGTTCCAGGATTCTTCATTCAGTAGAGGAGGTGTTTTCTCCTCTCGCGAGCCTCGTCAGGGTTCAAAATGAAGGTCCTCACCTCGACCCGTCCCAGGTTAGAGGAAGGGTAGCAGAGTTCGCAGACCGTTGGGCCACCATCACATCCGATCCTTGGGTGTTAGATGTTGTTTGGTCCGGGCTGCGAATATCCTCCCGAAGGCACCCCACTCTGTCCAGGGTGCCTCTTCCAACCGCAGTTCCTTCAAACATTTTACGTCAGGAACTTTTGTCCACGGAGATCTCCTGACAAAGGGGACGATTGAGGTCATCAAGAACATTAGGTCAGTGGGTTTCTATTCCTGCCTGTTCTTGGTGCTGAAGAAGGACAGCTGACTCCGACCGGTTATCAATCTGGGTTTCCTGAACCAGTCTATCATTGCTCCCAAGTTCAGCATGGAGACTTTCAGGTCGGTCCTCCATTCAATTCACCAGGGAGTTTTCGCTTCCAGCTTCGACCTGCAAGACACTTACTTTCACGTTCCGATTCATTGGGCATTACGGAAGTATCTCAGGTTCATTTTTCTGGGGCATGTTTACCAGTTCAAGGCCATGCCTTTCGGCCTCAATCAGGTTCCTTGGGCCTTCACCAGACTGATGTCACATGTGATAGCTTTCCAGCGCACACAGTCCAGGGTGACTACTTCGGCATATCTGGACGATATTCTCCAGGGGCATTCCAATGCTGCCTTACTGGAGTCGGATGTCTCCACTCTGTTGAGCTTGCTCACGTCGCTAGGTTTCAGAGTCAATGAGGAGAAGTCGGACCTGGTCCGTTCTCAGTCATTTTATCATCTGGGGATGGCTTTCCGCACACAATTCAATTTGGTGGCAGTTCCCCAGGCCAAGGCTTTGATTCTCTCAGCTTTTTGCTGTTCGGTGACGGATCTCATTCCTCTGGGTCGGCTGCGTGTCAGACCTCTCCAACACTTTCTGCTCAGTCGTTGGAGGCCGAATGTCGATTTTCTGGATCTGGTGCTTCAGTTTCCAAAATATCTTTATTCTCACCTTCTCCTCTGGGCGGATGTCCAGTGGCTTTCGCAGGGTGTTCCGTTGGACGTACCCACGTCCGATCGCGTTCTGATGGCAGATGCCTGCTATCTCGGATGGGGTGCAACGTTGGATCCTCTAGGTCTTTCCATTCACGGGATGTGGGACCAGGATCATTCAGCTCTACACATCACCCAGAAGGAGCTGCTTGCTCTTCTTCTGAGTTTCAGGCAGTGGATCCCTCACCTGTCAAATCGCCAGGTCCTTCTGTTGTCCGACCATTCGACGGTGGTTGCTTACATTCGGAACCAGGGCGGCACGCACTCTGTTCCAATGTACGAATTGGCTCGGGATCTTCTACTGCTCGCTCAGGATGTCCACGCTGGGGTGGCTGTTCGGCACATTCCCGGTCGTTTGAATGTCCTAGCCGACTCCCTGTCCCGTCGGGGCAGGGTCATTTCCACCAGGTGGATGCTCCACATGGCGGGTTCCATCGCTCTTTTGTGACTCGGAACCATCCAGTGGACATTTTTGTGTCCCCGTGTCCAGATGCTCTGGCTTTCGCTGTGGACGCTCTGGCCCTCCTTTGGGATGGTCTTGTCATCTACACCTTCCTACCGGTTCCGATTCTGCCTCAGGTTCTCGCCCAGATATGAACCTGCAGTTGTTGAATCCTTTCGATCACACCCGTCGCCTCGGTGGGTGTGGATCAATCTGCTCCGCTCTCTGTTAGCGTCGGTTCCGGCATGTCTCCCTCTACCACGCGACTTTCTTTGCCAAAGTCACCCAAGGAGGTTTTACGTTGACCCGACTTCATTGTGCCTTCGCACATGTCTTTTATCGGGTCCTGTCTCCTCCGTAGTGGTTTTTCGAGACACACAGTGGAGTTGCTTTTCTTCTTCAAGGAGGCACTCACTCCACTGGTTTAGCCTCTGTGGCTAAGTGGAAGGTTCTTCTGTCGATGGTGTGCGAGCACTCTGTTGCTTCTGTCACTCCTTCGATCACTCCGCTTGCGGAGTTTCTGGTATATGTTTGTTTCTGGGGGTCTGCAGCAATGGGTACATGTCCATGCTTCGGAGACATTTTTTCATATGTGATACCGCATTGTTTCGACACGCATCCTTGCCTCTCCAAGCTTGTTCAGCTCTTTTCCTTGAAAAAGCCTTGGACTTTGCAGTTTCCTCCAAGATGGTCACTTTCTTGGACGCTGATCTGCTTGGGGGTGGGGGGCGTTCACGCCTTTATCCTGGATGAATATGCATTCTCTCACATGCCAGATCTCTCCTGCATCCATTTCTTGATGGATTTGTCTTGCTATTCGTGCAGCTTCCGCTCGTCTAGCTACTGGTGATTGTATTACCAATTGTTTTTTCTGCCAGGAGGTGCGTGCATTGTCTTCCTCTTTTAATAACTCTGTCATGTTGTCGGATGACGGATGTTATTCTGGCAGCCTTCTGGAGAAATGCTACATTCTCCTTTTATCTGCGACAGTTGCAGGAGCCGACAGAGAACCTTGGGGCCCTCTTTCTTTGGCTCAGGCTGTTGTCTATCCCAGCCTTTCAGCTTTTTTCAGGGTCAGTTCCAGCTTTGTGCTGTTACTGCCCTTTCTGTCTGTGCGTCACACTTCACCATATGCCTCATCTTTCATTGTCTTTTCTAATGTTTATGATGCTATGGTTTGATAGGCCTAGGGATCTCCTCCTCTGTCCACGGTCCCAGTGCTATTGAGTTATGTGTGGGTTGGTTATGTGATTCCCTCCAGCCTTTTGTCTATTGAGCCTGTAGTAAACAATTGAGGTAGGTTGATAAGAAATATCAATTTTATAGCAAATTTCCTTTCTTATTATACCTACCAAAATTGTTTACATGGAGGCCCTCCTGTCTTCTTATTCGGGTAAGAATCCTTCCTCCCCGCTGATCACACATAACTCCTGTGTTGTTCGGAATCAAAAGAATGACGGATTAACGCATTGCGCACTGTTTTACAGAAGTCGTGGATTTGTACTATGGAAGAGCGTCCCATACTGGGTGTGCGCCGATGGTGCTTGACCCAGTTTTGGCTTATTTTTTCGTGGTGTTTTTACACCACTTTTCTTTCCCAAATCTTGGGAAAGATTAAAATAGAGAGTATTTTATCCGAGTTAGGTTCTTCCACTGTAGTGCAAGCCTGTAGGAAACAATTTCGGTAGGTATAATAAAAAAGGAAATTTACTATAAAATTTATATTTCCTGGTATGAGTACAGCCGCAGTGGATTGGTCATAATCCACACATGGGTAGCAGTGTGGAAATGAGTCCAATTGCTCCCGTCAGCACCAGTGATTTCTGTTTTACGGGAGCTAAAAAATGCACTTGTTGAAAAATATTGTGGAGCACTAATATACTGTGAGGGCAATTAAATGTGTGTTGTTTTGAGAAAGCAGCACTTTGTGGCCAGTGGCAAGTTACTGTCATAATTCAGCAATTCCTTATACATTTAACCCTTTGAAAACTAGTGGTATCTGCCATGCCAGTTGAATGGGAGCAATTAGAAAAGTCCATATTCATTATTCAGGGTAGACCAATCAATATTTTCAGAGTGCAGCCAAGAGGCTGCACGTTGAAAATACAGTTTGATCTACCCCACACATTTACTGAACAGCCATGCTATTTAATGACGTTATGATGAATCATATTCCTGGCTGGAAAAGTGGCCACTGGGGTCCAAAGGGATATAAGGTTTCTGGTGTTTGGTGATGGTATTCCCTCAAAAATTCATATACTAACATTTACGGGTGCAATTTACTTTTGTCTCTGATTTTGCTGGAGCATAAAACTGCACCCGTCAATTTTGTTCATTTCCAGCACTGGGGCAGTGATGGATGTCCACGCAAGCATTTACCAGGTAATAAAAATCATAACAGAATTTTAATTAATTAAACACTGGGTTGTACCCAATGCTTCTTGAATTACATTTCTGATGATTATTCCTATAATTAGTGTTTGGAATCTAATATTATTGCGTCTGTTGAAATATTCCACACATGTGGAAAGTGACCAGTCCATGGCGGCTGTACTGTAATGAACCTATGAGGAGGCCACATACAATGTGGCAGATTAGATACAAAATGACCTGCATATCACTGGGTTATCAATGTGTGCTGATACACCAACACCACTGCGCAAGTGACCATTACAGTTAAAATTAGAAGTCCTGTCACGAATAGTGCGCTTATCTAGGCTTAATTGCACGTTGGAATTGCGCGCAATTGCCATATCGAATGGCATCCAAAGCACGGCAGGTTCTCCTGGTTACCCATAGCAAACACATGCAATGTTTCTGCCAATGAACATCCGGGTTACCCGGAGGTCCATTGGCTGAAACATTGCTTGTGCACAGGCCATATGTACATAATTTGATAGCTTTACTTGGGCCATAACGCGTACATTAACGCGCATATCAACGTGTTATTTGTGCACATTTCATGACAGGACTTCTAGTTTTAACTGTACATGAATATCCCAGGTCCACGATATCTTCACTCAAGATCTAAGAGAAGTTGCAGACTAATATTGGCGTTTGTTTCTCGAGTCAATGTCCGACACGATATTAAAATTGCCGTGATTCTCGGTCAAACAGATTACAGCAGTAATTAATTTCTAGGGCACCTGAGTGAAAAGTATGTACTTATTGTCATATTTTACATGACTCTCACAATTTTGTGGTCAAAATACATGTATAACTCAACAATTTCAACTCATCAAAATGACGTTGGCCTTACCATTACCAACACTCATAAAATATTTATGTTTTTAATCAGTTAGAATATTTTTTTTTAAATTTTGACAAATTGCAACATTCCGACACAAACGTACATAAATTTGATTCAGAAAATTATTGATGACTGGTTATCATTCTGACATTCTGTGACACCAACATGCAGTAGTTTATTTGGTCTACCCTATTTCACAATTAACCCTTTACCCAATGCAAACGATATCAAATTTTTTCAATTTAAATATCTTTTTTAATTTTTTTCAAAAAATTTCAACAAAACCATATCATGTGAACCCTCATTGGAATGAGCTCAACGAGCTCGTTCCAAAGAGAGGTCACATGATATGGTTTTGTTGAAATTTTCCGAAAAATAATATTTTAAAAAGGCAGATGAAATAATATCACATCAAAGATAAATTAAGCACATCCACAGAATATGAAGCCTTTAAATTGAAGTACCAGCACTTCAGAGTAAAGCCCAAATATGGGCTTCCAGCACTCAACCAGTTATGAGCCATGAATCTGCAAAATTATGCACTCTTGGGCTTTACAATGCCCTGTTAATACATGCACATGAACACGTGTATATAGCAAATGGGCTACAGTATGCACAGAGTGTAATGGTACTCTGACACCCATTGAGTGGACTGACACCGGTGTCATCACCCATTGGGCTGGTGTACGGCTGCACGATATTCAAAACTGAATACCGGTATCGGTATTTAAAAAAATACCGCCGTTTTCAGTATATCGAAAACTGTTCAGATATATGAACACAAGTACCACAATCGAGTCTCGAGGCATCACAGTCAGAACGAATTAGCATGCCTTGATGAAGCGATTCGAAAAACCTTTACTCGACGCAGACGATATCAAAATTTATTATTTTCAAACTTATAAGTTCATCAGATTTTCCCTTAAGATTTCAACAAAATTATATCATGTGACCCCTCATTGAAACGAGCTCAACGAGCTCGTTCCAATGAGGGATCACATGATACAGGTTTGTTGCAGACGATTCCTTGGATAAAGGGATAATATTATTCATTCTGGGCTACAGTTAAAAAAAACTCAAGACATCTTGAAAATTAAATTGTGGGTAAATAAATAATGACGATAAACCGATATTTTTGAAATTACACCAGTATTCTATTGATATTGGTTTGAATACCGGTATATACCGGTTTATCGATATACCGTGCAGCCTTAGGTGTACTTACAATTACTAGTCTACCGGCTGGTCGTGGTTGACTTGTGTGGACAAGATTAATAAATGACGATGCATTGTCGCATTTACGATGTTGGTCAGATTTAGTTTTAATCCTTTCTATCAGTGGAGCTGGCGGTGCCAGTTACAGTTAAAACTAGAAGTCCTGTCATGAAATGCGCACAAATAGCACGTCGATCTGCACGTCGATCTGCGCGTTAATCTGCACATTATGACCATAGTATGGCTATCGAATTCTTTATATATGGCCTTTTCACAAGCAATATTTCAGCCAATGGACCTCCGGGTGTTTGCTATGAGTAACCAGGAGAACCTACTGTGCTTTGGGTGCCATTTGATATGGCAATTGTGCGCAATTCCTACGCGCAATTAAGCTAAGATAAGTGCACAGTTCATGACAGGACTTCTAGTTTTAACTGTAACGAAAATAAAAGGAGCCTTCATAATTAATACCTTGTTATTCAGCGCAATTGTATCCATTGTGGAACACAAGGAGAAGACACTAATAATGCACAACGAAAGCTGTGTGCAATATTTTGTTTGTATAAAGTAAGAAATTACTATTTTGGATGGTCCAGCCCCTTAACATCATAATCTCAAAAAGTTTTTCAATTTATGTACTTTTAACTGTAATTTCTCAAACAATGCCTCTGAACTTGTATTAAAACTGAATTAAAATTAAACAATAATTAAAAAAAAGATGGAAAATCAATTCTTCTTCATACAGTTAAAACTAGAAGTCCTGTCATGAAATGCGCACAAATAGCACGTTGATATGCACGTTAATGTACACGTTATGGCCCAAGTAAAGCTATCAAATTCTGTACTTATGGCCTGTGCACAAGCAATGTTTCAGCCAATGGACCTCCGGGTAACCCGGAGGTCCATTGGCAGAAACATTGCATGTGTTTGCTATGAGTAACCAAGAGAGCCTGCTGTGCTTTGGATGCCATTCGATATGGCAATTGCACGCAGTTCCAACGCGCAATTAAGCCTAGATAAGCGCACTATTCGTGACAGGACTTCTAGTTTCAACTGTAGCAAAAGCCTCTCAGGGCAAAAGGCTACAAATCTATCAAGACACAAGAAAGGCTGCTTAACTGGTAGAGTGTTAGAAGACCATATTTAGGCATTATTCTGATTTTGCACACTGCAAAAACTTGGGTGAATAGCAGGGTTTTTAGTACAGTACGGTCACCTTGGACTGGTCAGTTTCCACGGGTGGGCAATATTTACATGTACACGGATGAAATAATATTTTATTCCAAACACTAATTAAAGGAAAAGTTAGTGCTTCATTAATTAAAATTTTGCCGATGGTGATTTTTATTACCTGGTGAATGCATATGTGACCATCACTGTCCACACGTGGATTATGACTAGTTCACATTGACTGTACTGTACATGTTCCTTTTTTAAGCTTTCCAGTATCGATCAGTGGTGCCTCCAACCACAATACATAGACAAAACTACATGTATGTTTCAATGAGTCGTTTTGCAGGCCTGGAAATAATTTTCTTTGGTGCATCGGTCATAATGACCGGCTCCATAATGATCGGATCTGTCATACAGTAACCTGGGTCGGTCATATTTTTTGGTTTCCAAATCAAACATTAACTAGGGCTAAACCCATGTAAATTAGGTTGGGCTAAGGGCAAACAATATACAAAATACGAGGGCCTACCTGCATTCAATTTTATTGAAATGACACTTCACTTTTATAACATTAAACTGCATGACAGGGATGTCTTCAGTACGAAAGTCACTTTTTTTTTTCTTAAAACGTAACAACTGGACTCCAATGCGACAATTTCTTTGAAACTGAATGCTGAACATCTCCGCACCTGGAGGCTGGACGACTCCCCACGGGGAAATCTTGCACCTGGTCAAAACCAACCCCATCATTTCGGCACCAGGTAACCTCGGCACTAAATAAAATCTGCACTTGCACATCTGTCACCTGAGTTAAAAATGGTTATATTTTTCTGTAAGTATTACTGAATTACTGTAAAGCTTTCTGGAAATTATGACAAATTCTGCTCACAGTCTTCAAAGAAAGTATATTACACAAAGGAAAGGAAAGAGGAGGGGATCATCTGGTTTGATTTTCGAAGAATATACACAGAAAAAATAGAGTACAAATGAGTTTCAGTTTCGATTGCAAAAGGAGCGTCTCTCATTTATAAATCTGTCTTGTGTTTTGTGATTTTGTATTTGTATTTATTTTAGAGAATATATTCGAATGTGGAAATTATTCACCATCAACAGCCATACATGTAGTTAATGATTCAGAACACCAGGTCTCATGTGAAAATTACTGAAAAATTAATATACTTGGGAGAAAAATACACCGGCCATTCATGACCGGTTAGATACAGTTAGCGCCGGTCACATCGGCATTTCGTGCCGGACACTCTCCGTGACCGACCACTTATTTCCAGGCCAGCATTTTGTATTCAATGAGTCAGATGTGCGTAGGAAGAAAACGTCGAGACCGAAGGTCGAGACATTTTCTTTCTACGCACATCTGACAAATTGAATACAAAACGACTCATTGAAACATACATGTGGTTTTGTATTTATTACATGACCCAAGCACCTACTGACCTAATTTTCTTTTCTATCAACGGTGGTAAACACCATGCACTTCATGCAGTCTCATTGCATAAAAAAAGTCCCGGTTGGAACAGGTTGGTGTGCAATACGGAATTCCGTATTGCACAGCCGTATTGCATGCCGTATTGCATAAGAGAGACTGCATGGGCATGTAATAAAGATATGTAATCACCACAGGTTGTGTCTTTCTGGACAAGGGTCTGCCATTGATCCTCCTCTAGGACTGCACGGTATATCGATAAACCGATATATATCGATATTCAAACCAATATTGATTAAATACCGGTGTAATTACAAAAATATTGGTTTATCGTCATTATTTATTTACCCACAATTTAATTTTCAAGATGTCTTGAGTTGTTTACAGTTAAAACTAGAAGTCCTGCCATCAATTGCTCACAAACACCTCGCCATTTAGCGCGTTTATCGGCACGTTAGGTCATATGGAAAGGCTATCACGTTCTCTACGCACCCTATGCACAAGCAATGGTTCAGCCAATGGACCTCCAGGTTTAACACGGAGGTCCATTGGCTGAAACATTGCTTGTGTTTGCTGTGAGTAATGGCAAGACTCTGTGGTAATTTGGGTATTTTCAATAGGAAAATTGCGCGCAATTCCTGTGTGAAATTGTGTCAAGACAAGCACGCAATTCATGACAGGACTTCTAGTTTTAACTGTAACTGTAACCCCGAATGAATAATATCCCTTTATCCAAGGAATCGTCTGCTTGTGCCCTCGTAATATACAAATTCAGCAGTTGAAAAAATAATTTTCAAAAGTTTCAACAAAACGATATCATGTGAGCTCGTTCCAATGAGGGGGGTCACATGATATAGTTTTGTTGAAATCTTTGGTTAAAATATGATGAATTAATTTTGAAAATAATAAATTTTGATATCATCTGCATTGGGTAAAGGGTTTTCAAACTGCATCATGAAGGCATGCTAATTTGTTCTGACTGTGATGCCTCGAGTCTCGATTGTGGTACTTGTGCTCATATATCTGAACAGTTTTCGATATACTGGTACACCGCAGTATTTTTTTGAATACCGATACCAGAATTCAGTTTTGAATATCGTGCAGCCCTATTCTCCTCCCTCCTTCCTTTCTCGATAACACACAATGCTGTACAGGGCACATTGCAATGATGGCTTACAGTTAAAACTACAAGTCCTGTCACGAAATGTGCGCTTACATGTATCTACAGTTAAAACTAAAAGTCCTGTCACGAAATACGCACAAATAGCACGTCCATATGCGAGTTAATCTACGCATTATAACCATAGTCAGGCTATCAAATCCTGTACATACAGCCTCTGCACAAGCAATGTTTCAGCCAGTGGACCGCCAGGTTATCCGGAGGTCCATTGGCAGAAACATTGTCCGTGTTTGCTATGAGTAACCAGGAGAACCTGCCGTGCTTTGGATGCCATTTGAGATGGCAATTGCGCGCAATTCCTACGCAATTCCTACGCACAATTAAACCGATATTTTTGTAATAACACAGGTATTCTATCGATATTGGTTTGAATACCGTTTTTTTCCCGGTTTATCGATATACCGTGCAGCCCTACCTGGAAACTCCTTGAATATTGAAAGCCATCATGGAAACTCCTGGAAATGGAGTCGGCTGTGCATGGACAGTGTGCTATTTCAAAATACTGTAATCTGATGTCTATTCTTTTACCTTTTTACCTGTACCTAGTAGCAGACGACACTTGTGAAAAAAATTACTGTGCATTTGAACATTTTCATTTTTTCCAAAACATGGGTTGTGACCTCTCATTGGAACAAGCGTGATACGCTTGTTCCAATGAGAGTCATAACCTACAGTTAAAACTAGAAGTCCTGTCATGAATAGTGTGCTTATCGGGTTAATTGCGTGTTGGAATTGCGCACAATTACCATATCGAATGGCACCCAAAGCACGGCAGGTTCTCTTGGTTACTCATAGAAAACACATGCAATGTTTCTGCCAATGGTCCTCCCGGTTACCCAGAGGTCCATTGGCTGAAACATTGCTTGTGCACAGGCCATATGTACAGAATTTGATAGCTTTACTTGGGCCATAACGCGTACATTAACGCGCATATCAACGTGCTATTTGTACGCATTTCATGACAGGACTTCTAGTTTTAACTGTATGTTTCAGAAGCAAAAAATGAAGATTGAACAGTAATTTTCATGGAAAGCGCTGCCGTTTTTTTCCGTTAGCTTAGGTAAAAGGTCGAGTTATATTTTCTGTCTTTTGGATGCAAGTGGAAAATGTTTCTGGGAAATCCTTGAATTTTGTCTGTTTTTCTCCTTGAAATTCCTTGGAAAAGCGCTAAAAACCTCCTTGAAACTCCTGGAATTTGCTAAGAGGTTTGGTGCAGGAACTCTGCATGGGCACAATCCAATAATTTGTAATTGGACAAATTTATATAAACAAAATATTATTTGTATTTGACTGAATATTGAACACGAGCGAGGAAAATGCTGGCTTTTACTACACTGGTGCCCTCAGTTTTTTGAAAGCCCTGATAGTGGCTTCTAGCACTCGGCCAATTATTAGAAAGGAGCTGTCATTGAACAGTACATGTACACAAACTTGTCACAAAATTCAGAAACTCTAACTTGAAAAGAAACATTAAAAGACTTAATAAAAGCAATATGCCACTTCTCTTCCAATTATTCTAAGAGTAAAATACTAAAATGCTATTCAGTACTCCTGAATGAGTGTACACTACCGCGCAAGCGACCATTACATGAATATCCCAGGTCCACGATATCTTCACTCAAGATCTAAGAGAAGTCGCCGACTAATATTGGTGATTGTTTTTCGAGTCAATGTCCGACATGATATTAAAATTGCTGTGATTCACGGTCAAACAGATTACAGCTGTAATTAATTTCTAGGGTACCTGAACAAAAAGGATGTACTTATTGTCGTATTTTGCACGACTCTCACAATTTTGTGGTCGAAATATATGTATAACTCAACATTCTCAACTCGACGAAAATGACATTTACCAACACTCATAAAATATTTACGTTTTTAATCAGAAAGAATTTTTTTAAAAATTCCGACAAATTGCAACATTCCGACACAAACGTACATGTACATAAATATGATTCGGAAAATTATTGATGACTGGTTATCATTCTGACATTCTGTGACATCAACATGCAGTAGTTTATTTGGTCTAATCTATTTCACAATTAATGCTGAGATTACGCTCTCTGGAGTTAATCCCTTTCACTCCAAATGTCTTGTCCAATTTAATTATTGCATTCATTGTCCGCATAATATCGGGTGAGTTTAATACTTTTGTCTCACCTCGGACCTAGGATATTCATGTAATGGTCGCTTGCGCAGTAGTGTATCTTGTTTAGTAAAAGCATACTGAATGGGAAATTAATGATCTGTCATATCGTAATATTGAGTTAGGTGTAAGCTGTTGTTTCTGAACTCAGTATAACACACACAGCAGACCAATCCCCAATGTTGCCATCCCTATTCAGGTCTGCTTTAACAAAATATTTTGAATATTAAGCTGAAAGATGAGAATAAAATTCTATTAATCCAAATCCCCCCCCCCCCCCCCCTCCTCCCTGCATACACTACTGTTCAAGCAACTAATGTGAATATACTAGGTCTGAGGTGAGACAAAAGTATTAAACCCACCCGAGATTACGCGGACAATGAAAGCAGTAATTAAATTGGACAAGACATTTGGAGTGAAAGGGATTGACTCCAGAGAGCATAATCGTGGCATTAACCCTTTACCCAACGAATCTCACGCATCTGCCGGTCTAATCTGCAGATTCAGCAGCTGAAAAAATATTATTTTTCGGAAAATTTTAACATAACCATATCATGTGACCCCTCTTTGGAACGAGCTTGTTGAGCTCGTTCCAATGAGGGGTCACATGATATGGTTTTGTTGAAATTTTTCGAAAAAAAAATTAAAAAGATATTTACACTACTGCGCAAGCGACTTTTATATGAATATCCTAGGTCCGAGGTGAGACAAAAGTATTAAACCCACCCGAGATTACGCGGACAATGAAAGCAGTAATTAAATTGGACAAGACATTTGGAGTGAAAGGAGGGGGCACATGATATGGTTTTGTTGAAATTTTTTTTAAAAAAATTAAAAAAGATATTTAAATTAAAAAAATTTGATATCGTCTGCATTGGATAAAGGGTTAATTGTGAAATAGATTAAACCAAATAAACTACTGCATGTTGATGTCACAGAATGTCAGAATGATAACCAGTCATCAATAATTTTCTGAATCAAATTAATGTACGTTTGTGTCGGAATGTTGCAATTTGTCAAAATTTTAAAAAAAATGTTCTAACTGATTAAAAACTTAAATATTTTATGAGTGTTGGTAATGGTAAGGCCAACGTCATTTCGTCGAGTTTAGATTGTTGAGTTATACATGTATTTTGACCACAAAATTGTGAGAGTCATGTAAAATATGACAATAAGTACATCCATTTCGCTGAGGTGCCCTAGAAATTAATTACTGCTGTAATCTGTTTGACAGAGAATCACGGTGATTTTAATATCGTGTCGGACATTGACTCGAGAAACAGTCGCCAATATTAGTCGGTGACTTCTCTTAGATCTTGAGTGAAGATATCGTGGACCTGGGATATTCATGTAATGGTCACTTGCACAGTGGTGTAGGTAGGTCCCTGAAAGTAAAGCCTAGGCATCAAAGACAAGTTATTTTTCTCATTCCAGCGAGATATTGGAGAAGCATATGGCAGCAGTGCACGAAGGTAAAGATGGAGAAAGCTTGAATAAACAATTTAAAGAAAGCAACAGCCATTGTACCAAAGCTGTTTCTGTGCCGAAGAACTCCAGAAAAATGAAAGTTCAAAATGAATTGGAAAGTTATAAGGTCCAGAAAACGTATGATAAAATAGCTCATTATTCCTATTATAATTGTACTGTATGTCATTACAGAACGGCTAATTGGACTAAAGCACAGGCACATTACACGGATGAGCATGCCACTTGTAGTGAAAGGTAATTATTCCACTTTTCAAATAAAGGCTCAGGCTTGTCATTTTGAAAATTGCAGGAGGGCCATTATGGTTCGCAGGGACCGACCTGGGCATGCGCCAGTGCGTATTTGGTTCTGAAACATCAGGACCTGGCTCTTAAATTTCAGAAATAGGCTTCTCAGTTGGCGCGTAACTTCTCAGATCATATTTTGATATTCTTTCGATGGATAATCGAGAGAGACACTCTTACATGTATTATATATATGATTATCATTTAGCATTGTTGTAGAGTGCTTAAGTTAATACTTCAAGTCTTAATTACCAAGCATTAATCTTCACTGTGGTTTCTGATCAAGTCTTGGCTGCCTAAATAGGCAGCCAAGACTTGATCAGAAACCACAGTGAAGATTAATGTTTGCTATAGTGTACTAAATGAAAATGATGAGAGCTATTACATACTTGCAGTGTGTGTTACAAACAGCAGTGTGACTCCGTAAATTGAAATCTGGCGCATGAATAGAAAAAATAGGCTCCGAGGCTAGAGCGTATTTTAAATAGTCCTGATCGCCTCAAATCTCCACAGGAGGCAAGCCTGAAAATAAGCAGTCTGACATTTGCAGAATGAGGTCCCCAGAGGGTGAATGTAATGATGCTATACTGTGCAGTTGTCCAATTTACCCTCTGGGTATCTCTCTCTGTTTAGTTTTTGAGACCCTGATTCAGATTGAGGTTCACAGAGGGTAAATTTAGTGATGCAACCTGCTGTGCAGGGTAGCATCACTAAATTCACCCTCTGGAGACCTCATTTTGCAGATGACAGTCTGCTTATTTTCTGACTTGACAGGAGGGCCATTTTGGGTTCACCTAAAATAACCTCAGGAGGCTCATTTATGATTTGCGGGTGCCATTTTGTTTCAGCCTGCTGGGTAGACAACTAATATTTTAAGGTACAGTACATGGAGTGTGGATTGTAACTAAATCATCCACAGAGTGAAGTCATCCAAACTATAACTTTCAAATTTTATACATATGGACAAAAAACACAAGCAATGTTTCAGCCAATGGACCCCCGGGTTTAATCTGAGGTCCATTTGTTGAAACTTCGCCTGTGCTTTTTATGCTTTGCAACAAATTTGCAATTATTGCTTGGGTGGAATCTCCACTCTGTGGGTGATTTAGTGATAATACACTCTCCACGTACTGTACATGGTTTGTGTAATTATGATGTACATCATCACGTAATGTATATTTGGAAAGTTACTTAACTGTCTCTGGGTGACTGCACTGACGACACACTACAAACTTCACAAACTGTGCTTTTGCTACATGTACCTCCTTCAGCCCGCAAAAATTGCCGTTTGAGGCGGCTGATTTTGAGGTGCCTTTGACTGAAATAATGGGCTGCAGAAATCGGGGTTAGGCGGACGTTTACCGTCCACAGAATTTTGAACTCAGATGGGCGAGTGCGGCCCAGGCTTATCGCCTGTCTCAAAATGACAAGTCTAAAGACGTAAAATTCATATGCAGACCTTTTGATCAGTAAAATTTGAGCACAATGTCAATATGGATGTGGCTTGCATGGTTGGACAAAAAGCACCAGTATTTTCTTATTCTTGGCATCTGTTTTAGGTTTTAGGTCCCTGTCTTAAAATGATAGTTTACAACCCCCTTGTTATAGATCTTCACCATTATCACTGGTTCCCACCACCTTTTGACGTAAGTTTACTCGACTAACACAAGAAGGCTTCTTAGTTTCCCTGTGTTGAGCCAAAGGCCTATTTGAATGTAAGCTAAATTTTTCATGGCGTTTACTGATAAATGCTACAAACATGAATATAATAGATCTCAAGCTTTAAGTACATGAAGTTATAGAATTCACCACAGAAGAGCAATTGTCGACGCCGATTGCTTTTCTATGGCGAACTCTGTAGGTTTTTTAAAAAAATATTTATTTGTTTCATTGTTTTGATTCAAAGGTAAGCTCTAAGCTATATTATAAGCATCAGGGATACCTGACAAAACTAGACATTGCCAAAACACTGCAAAACTTTGGAAAAAGTTTCAAACTCCTCATAATTTGGGTGCAGTTATCTTATTTGGGCTCAGCATTTACCGTTGCTAGTTGGGAAGAATTTGAAGGCCTGTTCATATGAGAATCAGATTGGAATCTTGCAAATGATTCTCGTGAAGAAAACATTGAGAAACAACTTTGATTCTTGTAGAATGTTAATGGTTTGTATAGATTTTTACCACACACAGATGGTACAGGGAGCATTGTTTCCTTAGTGGTTGTAGAATGTTAATGGTTTGTATAGATTTTTACCACACACAGATGGTACAGGGAGCATTGTGGATTAGTGGTTGTAGAATGTTAATGGTTTGTATAGATTTTTACCACACACAGATGGTACAGGGAGCATTGTGGATTAGTGGTTGTAGAATTGGATTTCAAATCGAAAGGTCCATCAGGGTTCATACATCCTTGAAAAGTCTTTGAATTTCAGTAAGGCCACACAAAACAGATCTTCTGTTTCTCAGGCCATTCTTTGTGAAATTGCATGGGGGCAAGCGGTTTTTTGTTTTATTTTTTATTTCTGTAATTATTTCTTTGTCATCAAAAGTTCATGTTATTATTTTATATTTTAGGCCTCATAATTTACAGAATAGCATGGGTGGTGGTGTATTTTGTCCCTTGAGTGCAAGAAGGCTTCTTGCACTCAAGGGACAAACTTATCAATTTTTATACGTCCGTTTTGAAAAAACGGGTTGTATTATGGTATACTGTCCGTCCGTCTGTCCGGTCACACGTCGTACGATAACTCAAGAACGCTTTGAGAGATTTTCGTGATTTTTGGGTAGGTGGTGTATATCGATGGAGGGAAGCTCCCTTTCGTTTAGTGTCGCCGTTCGATTAATCATTCCAGAGTTATGGGACTTTATTACTTAGAAAATTGTTGATTTTTTACATGTCGTACGATAACTCGAGAACGCTTTGAGAGATTTTCGTGATTTTGGGGTATGTGGTGTATCTCGATCGAGGGAAGCTCCCTTTCGTGTAGTGTCGCCGTTCGATTAGTCATTCCAGAGTTATGGGACTTTGTTACTTAGAAAATCGTTGATTTTTTCTTGAAGTTATGATCTCTATAGACATAAGATATAAACATGAAATTCAAATAATTTTATTTCCAAATTATTGAACACAGTATGTTGTTGGTTATGATTATTGTACAAGAGTATAAAAAAAACCTGACAAGTACACATGTATACTCATATTGTGTGCTTCCCTCTTGTAATTAATAATGGGCGTATCATTTGCTCATTGCGCAGCTGTTTATTTAAATTGGGTAAAATATCAGACGTAAACCATTTTTGTGTCGTTGCCCCACGAAGTGGGGAGCGACATATAGGGATTACGTTTGTCGTCTTGCGTCGTCCGCGCCGTCATCCGCGTCGTCCGCGTCACACTTTCTCTTATCTGCCACTCCTCTTTAACCAATAGATGGATTTTGATGAAACTTTCAGTGATTCTTTATCACATAATGGCATTGTGCACCTCCTATTTTATTTTTTGATCCGCTGTATTTTTTCCAGAGTTATGCCCCGTCATCTTGCATCATCCGCGTTGTCTGCGTCACACTTTCTCTTATCCGCCACTCCTCTTTAACCTATGAATGGATTTTGCTGAAACTTTCAGTGCTTCTTTATCACATAATGGCATTGTGCACCTCCTATTTTATTTTTTGATCCGCTGTATTTTTTCCAGAGTTATGCCCCTTTTCCACTTAGAATTCTGTCTGAAACACCAGGCGACACACTTCTTCCATGGAAGACTCACATCTAAGTAATTTTTATTTTATTCAAGTTTACATTGGCTGTAAAAAGAGAGCATGTGGCAGCCAAAAGGACCATGCGGGAGGGCCTGAAAACATATTTTTTATTTTTTTTAGGCCCAATACTCCTTGAATTTTGAAAATACCCAAAATGTCCTTGAAAAGTCATTGAAAATCAGTCAGACTCCTTGAAAGTCCTTGAATTTCTCCTCACAATACTGTAGCCTGTATGTTTAGGGTTCAGTATAAACTTCGGTTATTGAATATTAAAATTAATGTAAATAAATTCGTGACATATAATAAATGGATGATTCAAATAAGACTGAATAAAATCTTGTAAAGTGGCCAAAGTAGTGTGTATTATTTGCAGTAACAATATTGGATGTTTCATCCATGGGGAAAGTGTATTAACTCCTTGCAGGTGGGATTTCCCGCCCAAGACAGTATTTCTCTTGCCGCTGAAATAAGTATAATTTGGGCACGTTTAACCCTTAAGCCCCCATATAGCCCCAAACCGCCACTTTTATATTGCATTGAAGCAGGTGCTCCCTTGTGTAATCTTTTTTATTACTCTTGTGTGTAGACTGAATTTTCCCTGGCAGTGGTTCTACATCACTGCTGGCTGCCTGTATAGGCAGCCAGCAGTGATGTAGAACCACTGCCAAGTCATCAATAACTATGTAAGCAGAAAAAGGCCATAAATACTTTAAAATTAATCTGAGGACTTAAGGGTTTTTAATCCAATTTCCCCTCTGAAAGTTGATTGGATTTTTTTACCAAAAGTTTCTTGAGTTAAATTTGGATAAATTTTTCATCGAATCTTGTCATGGCTGCTACACAGCAGCCATGACTAGTTTTGATGAAAACTATTTTCTTATCAACCTACTCACAATTGTTTACTACAGGCTTGCACTACAGTGGAAGTCCCTAACTCGGATAAAATACTCTCTATTTTTGTCTTTCCCAAGCAAGTTGGGAAAGAAAAGTGGTGCAAAAGCACCAATAAAAATAAGCCAAAACTGGGTCGAGTGCAACCGGCGCAGACCCAGTACGGGACGCTCTCTCCCAAGTACAACTCCATGACTTCCGTTGCCAGTGCGCATATACCGTCTCTAAAGACTCATTCTTTTTAAAATCCGCTTCGTGTCGAGATGTTTTTGCACGCTTATCAGTGTTCCACCAGCTTGATGTTTGATGATTCCTGATTCATTATACCACAGTGTATCCTTTGTATTCTCAGGAACAGTGTTTTATATATTCTCTTTTCTATTATATGTCCATAATGTATTTTTATTTGCTCTCTCTCGAGTCGCTCGCGAATTTCGCGTGCCACGCGGTTCGGACTTAGATTTTTTCACAATTATTGTTAATGCTTTTTTTGCAAATTTTTCTAATTGTGTTAGAGTTAGGTGTCAGCGGGGTACCACTCCTGCAGTGTTTCTTCTTTCTTTTGAGAGTAGTCTTCCTGTTGGGTGGTTCCCGGTCGACCTTCTGGGGTCTTTGCTTCTGTCACCTTTCTCTCTTCTTTGGGGGTGTTCTGTTTTCTCATCTCCACTTCTCTGCTCCTCTCACCTCTATCATGCCCAGGACAATTCCCTGTGGGCAATGTCTGCTGCCAAAGCATGTGGACGATGTACATTTGTCTTGTTCCTCCTGTAATGGGTGTTCGGCCGAGCGGCCGTGTGGTGTCTGTGGAACATGGTCTTCCACCTTCTGGGCCTCAGTAAACCGTGTCGTTCGTTCTCGTGGCCGTTCCTCCCGCTCCCGCGGGAAAGGAGAACGTGGTCGTTCGGGGCCTCCCGAGTCGACTTTGTCTGGTGAGAGTTATTCCTCCTCTGTGGGGGATGTGCAGTCTTTTCCTGTGGTGGATACTGCGGGAGCCGTTGAGTGTTCTGGTGTAGAGATGCCTGGTTCCGGGACTACGGTCCCCCTCCAGTCGACATCTGAGGCTGTCACTAGGGTTGTGACTCCTCCTTCGGAGCCGAGCCGGTGTGCTCTCTCAACTATTTCACCAGCCTCAACGACTCTCGACGTATCTACTACTGCTGCTGGCCCGTCTGCTTCGTTATCTGTTTCAGCCGGCCTCGGCTTTTCGCTGCAGGGGACTGCAGGACTGTCCGATACTGTAGACGTGGGATATCGGCCTCAGCCTTCCCTGACTTCAACTCGGCGAAGTCGGAAGGGGCTGCCGGCCGAGCCCATCGCTGTGGTCTCTTCGCCGTCGAGCACCACAGTTGTGTCTTTGGATTCGGATGTTCGTAGTGGAAACACTATGAACTCCGTGGCGTTTCCGTCTACTCACTCTGGTCACACGACCAGTTTTGGGGGACCAATGCCTTTTGTGCAGCCTGGACCTTCTGCCCCGCAGAGGTCTGCGGTGACTCTCATGAGTTCTCGCAATATTGATCCTCGGGGTGCATCGTACCCCTATACACGTCTGCCTTCAGATGTTTCGGCTGCCACCCGTCGTCCCGCGTCGGGTGTTTTGGAGGATCGTGACCCTTCGCTGGTTAAGAGGGTCAGAGGTGAAGCCACTTTGCCGGTTCGCTCCCCTGTCGAACCGGTCGGTACAGGCAGTGAGCTTAGGGAGGCCCTCTCCTTACTCACTCAGGTTCTTTCTAAGAGCCTTCCTGTTGCTTCCAGCGAGGCTATGGGTGGTTTCCAGGCGCCTCCTTTGGCGCTGCCTCCCGGGATTGGAAACAGGTCGGTTTCCGATTCCTCTGGTGTCCCGACACCATGGGAGGCGTCGGCTGGTTTGCCCACGATGGGCTATGTGTCTTCCGACTCTGGGGAGGAGTCCGACATGCTTGAGGTCGAGGGCCAGCAGTCTTCGGACTTGGGGGCGGCTCTTGACTTTGTGTTTGGGTTTCTGCCTGAGCTCAAACCTGCTAACCAGCTGACAGTGTCAGCCTGGCCGCGATCCTCGGTCGCGCGCCAACAGCCTATGGAGCAACCTGCTTCTGGGCGCCTTCGACCGTGCCAGTCGGTACAGGTGGTTGAGGCTTTTTCAGCATTGGATGCCAGGCTGAATTCCAAGGCTTTGAAGACTTCGTTCTTCACCAGGGTTGACACCTTTTTGCCTCCTGTGCGTTATCGTTCCTACGATTCCGCCAATCCGTCAGTCTGCCAGACTTTGACAGTTCTGGATCAGGACTCCACTTCCCTCGGGCTTTCCAAGCCCAAGTCTGCCGTCATTCCAATGACGACTCTGGAGTCCACGTTGGGCTTATCTAGAGAGATGCTTGGCATGCTTTCTCTCTCAGATCACGTCGTCTCAGCTTTGGCTGCTTATCTGCCTCCAGATAAGTTTGACGAGGTACAGGCTCCTTTGCGTGTGCTGTCCAAGGCGCTTATGCACCTTACTCACACACATGCCTGTAACACGGCCAATTTGGAATTAGTTCGAAGGGACGCTGTGCTGGACACAGGACGATCCCTTCCCGAGGAGCAGCGTGCTACTCTTCGATCTGCTTCTTTGGCAGGTCCGCAACTTTTCCATGGTTCTGTGTCGACGGTCCGGGATGGCGTCCTACGTCATTCCAAAGATCAGCTGCTGTTTCGTCAGCTTGATCAGCCTTCTCGGGGAGGCAAGGGCCGTTCCAAGCCTAACAAGTACCCTTCTGCTTCCTCTGTGAAGCAAAAGGCTGGTCCTTCTGCCGCCGCCTCTACTTCTTACTCACGGGGTAAAGGTAGGGGTCGGCAGAATCGAGGGAAGTCTCAGGATTCTTCATTTAGCAGAGGAGGTGGTTTCTCCTCTCGCGGGCCTCGTCGGGGCTCGAAATGAAGGTCCTCACCTCGACTCGTCCCAGGTTGGAGGAAGGATAGCAGAGTTCGCAGACCACTGGACCACCATCACATCCGATCCATGGGTGTTAGATGTTGTTCGGTCCGGGCTGCGCATATCCTTCCGACGGCACCCCACTCTGTCAAGGGTGCCTCTTCCAACCACAGTTCCTTCAGACGTTTTACGTCGGGAACTTTTGTCCACGGAGATTGCCAATCTCCTGGTAAAGGGGGCGATCGAGGTCGTCAAGAACGTTCAGTCAGTGGGTTTCTATTCCCGCCTGTTCTTGGTGCCGAAGAAGGACGGCCGACTCCGACCGGTTATCGATCTGAGTATCCTGAACCAGTCTATCATTGCTCCCAAGTTCAGCATGGAGACTTTCAGGTCTCCGCCAATCCATTCACCAGGGAGATTTCGCAGCCAGCATTGACCTGCGAGACGCTTACTTCCACGTTCCAATGCATCGGGCATCACGGAAGTATCTCAGGTTCGCTTTTCTGGGGCGAGTTTACCAGTTCAAGGCCATGCCTTTCGGCCTCAACCTGGCTCCTTGGGCGTTCACCAGACTGATGTCGCATGTGATAGCGTTCCATCGCACACAGTCCAGGGTGACTACTTCGGCATATCTGGACGATATCCTCCAGAGGCATTCCAATGCTGCCTTACTGGAATCGGATGTCGCCACTCTGTTGAGCTTGCTCACGTCGCTAGGATTCAGAGTCAACGAGGAGAAGTCGGACCTGGTCCTTTCTCAGTCGTTTTGTCATCTGGGGATGTCTTTCCAAACCAAATTCAATTTGGTGGCTGTTCCCCAGGCCAAGGCTGTGATTCTCTCAGCTTTTGCTCTGACTCTGTCCCAGTTCAGGTCCGCGACCGCTCGGAGTTTTCTCCGGCTGATCGGTCTCTGCGGTTCGGTGACGGATCTCATTCCTTTAGGTCGGCTGCATGTCAGACCTCTCCAACACTTTCTGCTCAGTCGTTGGAGACCGAATGTAGATTCTCTGGATCAGGTGCTTCTGTTTCCGGACTCTCTGTATCCTCACCTTCTTCCCTGGACAGATGTTCAGTGGATTACGCAGGGTGTTCCGCTGGACTTACCCACGTCCGATCGAGTTCTGACGGCAGATGCCAGCGATCTCGGATGGGGTGCGACGTTGGATCCTCTCGGTTTTTCCCTACACGGGATGTGGGACCAGGATCAAGCAGCTCTACACATCAACCAGAAGGAGCTTCTTGCTCTTCTTCTGAGTTTCAGGCAGTGGATCCCTCACCTGTCGAATCGCCAGGTCCTTCTACTATCCGACAATTCGACAGTGGTTGCTTACATTCGGAACCAGGGCGGCACGCACTCGCTTCCGATGTACGAGTTAGCTCGGGATCTTTTACTGCTCGCTCAGGATGTTCACGCCGGAGTGGTTGTTCGTCACATTCCCGGTCGTCTGAACGTCCTAGCCGACTCCCTGTCCCGACAGGGCAGGGTTATTTCCACCGAGTGGATGCTTCACAGGGCAGTGTTCCAGTCGCTTTGCGATCTCTGGGGACGTCCCCACATCGACCTCTTTGCGACTCGTTGGAACCATCAGGTGGACACTTTCGTGTCCCCGTGTCCAGATCCTCTGGCTTTTGCCGTGGACGCTCTGTCACTCGATTGGAACGGTCTAGTCGGCTACGCCTTCCCGCCGGTTCTGATTCTTCCTCAGGTTCTCGCCAAAATTCGAACCTGCAGTTGTCGAATCATTCTGATCGCTCCCCTGTCGCCTCAGCGGGTGTGGATCAATCAGCTCCGCTCGCTGATGGCGGCGGTTCCGGCACGTCTCCCGCTACGTCGCGACCTTCTTTGTCAAGGTCGCCCGAGGAGGTTTCACGTCTACCCGACTTCATTGTGCCTTCACGCATATCTTTTGTCAGGTCCTGTCTCCTCCGTAGAGGTTTTTCGAGACGAGCAGTGGAGTGCATTTCTTCTTCAAGGAGGCACTCCACTGGTTTAGCTTATGCAGCTAAATGGAAGGTCTTCTGTCGATGGTGTGCTGATCACTCTGTTGATTATGCCAATCCTTCGATTTCACAGATTGCGGAGTTTCTGGTATATCTGTTTGATTCTCGGGGTCTCCAGCCTGTTACCATCAAGGGTTACAGGTCTATGCTTTCAGAGACTTTTTCTTATGTGGGGAAGCGTCGTATCGGCACTAATCCTTACCTCTCCAAGCTTGTTCGGCACTTTTCTTTGAAAAGGCCTCGGACTTTGCAGCTTACTCCACGATGGAATCTTTCGTGGGTGCTGCTTTGCTTGGGGGGGGCGCCGTTCGAACCTTTATCCCAGGTGGATATGCAATTTCTCACATATAAGACGGCTTTTCTGATGGCATTTGCTTCGGCCAGACGGGTTAGTGAGCTTCACG
Organism: Pictodentalium vernedei; assembly: GCA_031216915.1. Taxonomy (NCBI): domain Eukaryota; kingdom Metazoa; phylum Mollusca; class Scaphopoda; order Dentaliida; family Dentaliidae; genus Pictodentalium; species Pictodentalium vernedei. Next base: position 25,895,490 of record CM062294.1, read on the forward strand.
CCCTCTCGGTTGACCCGGCCTTTTTTAGGAGCTCTCCCAACAGTGTTACTTTTACCAATGATTGCTCCTTTTTGGCTAAGAATCAGTTACCAGATACTACTCCTCCTCCTATCTGTATCAGGGCTCTTCCCTCTGTTGAGGGTACTCGCCCCTTTGCTCTGTCCGGTCCGTGCTATTCGCATTTATCTTGATCGGACACACTTCATACGGAAAGGCAGTTGATCGGACACGCTTCATACGGAAAGGCAGAAAACGTTTTTTTCTGTCTCTCATTCCGGGTCGACAGAAGATCTCTCCTCAATCCATTTCTCGATGGATTTGTCTTGCTATTCGTACGGCTTATTGTCGTTTAGCAGCTGGCGATTGTATTATCAATCGTATTTCTGCCCACGAGGTGCGGGCACTGTCTACCTCTTGGGCTTATTCTAACTCCGTCAAGTTGTCGGATGTTATGCAGGCAGCCTACTGGAGAAATGCTTCTACTTTCTCCACCTTTTATTTACGCCAGTTGCAGGAGCAGTCGGAGGACCTTTTTGCCCTGGGTCCTCTTTCTTCTGCTCAGGCTGTTGTCTGCCATAGCCATTAGGCTTCTTGAAGGTCAGTTTCAGCCTTGTGCTGTTACTGCCCTTTTTCTGTCTGTGTGTCACACAGGCTCCTATGTCTCTTTTCATTGTCCTTTACCAATGATTGCGACATTATGGTTGATAAGCCTCGGGACCTCTTCCATCTACTTCACGGTTCCAGTGCACTAGGGTTATGTGGGGGTTGGTTATGCGATTCCCTCCAGCCTTTTGTCTATTCAGCCTGTAGTAAACAATTGTGAGTAGGTTGATAAGAAATCTAAATTTTATAGTAAATTTCCTTTCTTATTATACCTACCACAATTGTTTACATGGAGGCCCTCCCGTCTTCTTTACGGGTAAAGAATCTTTCCTCCCCGCTGATCACATAACTCTAACGTTTATGGATTCAAAAAGAATGAGTCTTTAGAGACGGTATATGCGCACTGGCAACGGAAGTCGTGGAGTTGTACTTGGGAGAGAGCGTCCTGTACTGGGTCTGCGCCAGTTGCACTCGACCCAGTTTTGGCTTATTTTTATTGGTGCTTTTGCACCACTTTTCTTTCCCAACTTGCTTGGGAAAGACAAAAATAGAGAGTATTTTATCCGAGTTAGGGTCTTCCACTGTAGTGCAAGCCTGTAGTAAACAATTGTGATAGGTATAATAAGAAAGGAAATTTACTATAAAATTTAGATTTTTGAAATATTGAGCAGGTGAAGAGGGGAAAGTAGGTAGGATGTTTTGTAAAAATGATATTCTGTCAGAAAATTGCACCTTGACAAATGGTGAAATGTCCTTGAAATAGCCTTCAAAAGTCCTTGAAATTTTTTTTTCCTTCAGTGTATGAACCCTGTCCAGGGTTAACTGCAATGTCTCCTTGTCAAAAGCACTTCATTCCAATTGCCCATGTGGGGGCATGGTGACACTATGTACCAAGGCATTCTGCATGTTGACAGTGCATTTGTCTTCTACTAATGCCTACCCTGGTTGTGTGGAGTTAGTTCGTTGAGGAGTCTAAGTGCAAATAAAAAAAATGAATTGGTTCTCAGGCAATTTTTTTTTTAAATCGGTGAGGGAGGGAGGATTTTATTTTTAATTTTTATTTTTTTTTCCCTGTAAAATGTTGTGCCTACTCAGTTAATCTTTTTGCCATCTTTCTGCTATTGAAAGAGGGACAGTTATTTCATACTGTATTTATGGCATACCCTTTAAATCCAACTGCAAGTACTACAGCCAAAAGGATTTCTATTCTATGGCTCTTCTTAGTAGTGTCTGTCAAACATGAGTCCCTGAACATGATGGTCCTGTGTATCAACATTTGCATTGTTACAGTTTATGGGAGAGTGCCTATTGGCACTCTCCCACAAACCGCAACAAGACAAACTCACTGCATACACGGATAAATAATTACATGTTAAAAATGGAAGAAAAAAAATTATCAAAGTTTTCACAAGTTCTCAGAATAACCGACACAATAAAAATGTTCAACGAGGGGGTTCAAATCCAGTGAGGGAGGTGTCTGAGAACCAAAACTTTAATTTTTTTTAGCCTAACAAGAGTATTTCCCAAACTGGGTTTGGAAAAGCCTAATTAATAGTGTATGCCTGGTTGCCTTGCAGTTGTTAGCTCACCTTAACGTTGTCAAGCTGAGGTTATCTTATCACTCTCCGCCTGCTGCCTGTCAACACTGTGTTTTGGACTCTCAAGTAGAACCACTAGAGGCCAATACAAGTAATAGTTTGTGTGAGTGATGGTCTCAACGGGGCATGCCGAGTGCTGTAGGGAGGTGTTGCAGGAAAATCCTCCAAAAATGTTTTTAAATCATCGTCTCATGAACCTGTGGGTACTCGTGTGACGCCCACTTTTGTAGTAATTACCACTTTTGTGGTAGCTCACCACTTTTGTAGTAGAAAACGCCCACTTTTGTGGTAGCTCATTACTTTTGTAGTAACGTCGCCCACTTTTGTAGTAAAATGAGGTCTCCACTTTTGTAGTAACCGTCGTCCACTTTTGTCATAAAAAACAAAGTCACCACTTTTGTAGTAACGTTTTTACCACTTTTGTAGTAAAATATTTCCCAGTTTTCAAAGGCTAAAATTATTCGCGCGATATGATCAGAGTTAAATCATAGAATTTGCCCTTTCTCACTGATGGAACTTTGTATAATTCGACCCAAACTTATATTGACCAGTTGCTTTGGGAAATCCATGCAAAACAATTTGGCACTTTAACCCTTTACCTAACACGGCACTTATTGGGATTATTAAATTTCGTATTTTTTCCAATATAAGTTCCACCTATTTTCAATGAAACTACACATTGTATACACATTTGGATATCATTAGAACCCAAAAAGCCGATTCTGATAATATCCTAATTTCAATAGGTCTGCCAGAAATTTTGGAGATATTTAAGGCAATTTTAGGCTTAATGTGGTCAATGTTCGGGCCATTTTCGTCTTTATGTTAGGTAAGTGGTCAGCGTTTGACGCCTTCAGTCCGGTGGCAGCTGACCGCACATATCCATTCTATAAAACGCGTTTTCAATCGGTATATTCCTCCCAGTCAGTCTGCAAGTATTCATGAATACTTGAATATTGCATTATACTTTAAATATTGCTTGTTGCTTGTGCGGATATTTTAGGGGCAACTCTGTTTTATGCGTCTTGTTATGGCTTCTGTAAATAGGGGGGGGGGGGGGGGGGATCTTTTAGCTACTCTTTAAGCTCATCTAAAAATTATTAAAATCTTCGAATTTATCATTTTCCCGTTCCTTACACAAATGTCGACAAAGGAATACACATTGTTAGTATGCATCGCTGGCTGTCTGAATTTGCTTGCTCATCTGGGTCACAATGACACCGTGCATTAAGGCGCACTGCACGTCGATTGTGTACGTCTTGATGTTGGAGAGCTGATAGCTTTTAGCTACTCTTTAAGCTCATCTAAAAATTATTAAAATCTTCGAATTTATCATTTTCCCGTTCCTTACACAAATGTCGACAAAGGAATACACATTGTTAGTATGCATCGCTGGCTGTCTGAATTTGCTTGCTCATCTGGGTCACAATGACACCGTGCATTAAGGCGCACTGCACATCGATTGTGTACGTCTTGATGTTGGAGAGCTGATAGCTGCTCGTCCGTGCTCACCACGACGTTGTCTGTGAGGGTGGAGATGGGAAGAGAGGCTTGGGGGACTCCGGTTTCCCCCCGCTTGTAGAGCTTTTATCGACACTGAACGATTCTGCTGTTGAAGTGCCTTTAAATTCAGACGGGTTTCTCTATTATAAAACAAAGTTTTTTTTTTCTGAAATCACTACCTGATGGCCCTACATACAAATCCCAAGTTTCGGCCTGATCGCCCCAGTAGTTTCCGAGATTGTTACTGCGCATGTGCGAAGACGGACCCCACCCCAGGTCCGATGGATGGAAAACCTTTCCAAGACCGAACTACATACGCATGCTAAGTTTCGTCCCGATCGGCCCAGCCGTTTTCGTGTCTATAATGAAAAAACACACACACACACAGTGGCATATTAAAATCAAAAAAACGTTTCAGTAGGAAATGTCTGTGCCAGTGCGATTTTTTAACCTCAAACACCCCCCCCCCCCCCCCCCCCCCACACACACACACCCTCTCTCTCTCACACACACACCCTCACACTGACACACTCAAGCAAAACAATTTTATCTCCTACCAAAGATCCACAAGGACCGTTCTTCATGGACGGATGACTTAACTCCACCCGGGAGGCCAATTGTGTCAGATCGTAATTCGGAATCTTATGCGATCTCGGAATTAATTGATTATCATCTGAAACCTATAGCAAATAGACATCCGAGCTATCTAAAAAATACACAGGATTTCCTGTCAAAAATTTCGAAATTGAAAATATCGAAAAATGCAATTCTGGCTACTTTGGATATCGACAGTATGTATATGAACATTGATATTGATAAAGGTGTTAAATCAGTTAAAAATGCATTTGAAAAATATCCGGATGCGAAATGCCCGGATGAACAAATTCTGGATCTTTTAGAGCTGAGCTTAAAAGGTAATGACTTTCAATTCAATGGAGAATATTTTCTACAAATAATGGGTTGTCCTATGGGCAAAAGATTCAGTCCTAATTTTGCAAGCATTTATGTAGCGGAATGGGAGGAAAATGCCTAAAGCAAATGTGCAAAGCATCCTCTCGTATATCTCAGGTATTTAGATGACATTTTCATTATTTGGGAACATTCAAAAGAAGATTTTGATGAATTTTTAGAAATTTTGAACAATCACGATCCAAATATTAAATTGAAAGCTACTGTCAGTGAAAATTCTGTTGATTTTCTCGATGAGACCGTGTATAAAGGCAAGCAATTTCAGGCGTCCGGTCATTTAGATTATAAAGTGTATTTTAAACCAACTGATTCACATCAATTGTTGCACACAAAATCATTTCATCCTCAACATACATTTAAAGGTATCATCAAATCACAACTCATTCGTTTCCACCGCAATTCAAGTGATAAGGTAAATTTCAATGAGGCTTGTTCTACTCTATTTGGCGCCCTCAGATCGAGAGGATACTCGCTGCGCTTTTTGCGTACCTTAAAATCTCAAACTTTGAAAAAGCTCGAAAGTCCAGCTGAAACCTCTGATTTTGAACCACTAAAGATTGAACACAACAGACCGTTGCAGAATGGTAGTGGTATTTAATTGCAAAAAGCCTCGATGTAGATTGCATACTTTTATGCCTGATCAGAAAGAGGAATTTTCCTCCGAACAAACAAAAAATCATTATCAGATCCGTAACCCCCTCCATAATGATTCACCAAACATTATTTACCTTATCACATGTAAGCCCTGTTGGAAACAGTATGTTGGTCAAAGTCAAAATCCTTTCCGAGAACGTGCTACTAGGCACAAACAGGATATAAAACATAATGCTGATGCCCCAGTAGCACAACATTTTAACCTTCCTGGCCATTCTTTGGACGATTTCGAAATCCATCCTATTGAACAACCACCAATTGAAGACACATTAGAAGAAATGGATGAATTTAGAAAAAAACGTGAAGCTTTTTGGATGAATACGCTTCAAACCCTCTGGCCATTTGGTATGAACATATCAGAGGGCGAATGCGAAAGGAGGTCCATCATTCCTTTCACTTTGACGTACAACAGAATGAATATCGAAATAGCAAAAATGTTAAAAGATGAATTCAATTTTACCAATGCTAAATTAAATGAACCTTTGAATCTTCGACCTGTCATCGCCTATAAGAAAAACAAAAGCTTGCGTAACATCCTTGTAAGGACTAAATTAGAGCCCATCAATGAATAACATCAATTTTTGCCAGTCAGTTTAACCAGTTCCTAAGCTCATCACCTAGTTTAAGTCAATTTTATGTACTTTTTTGTCATGTTTGAAACCAATCAGGGTTCAGTAAATGAAAACAATTTTCTGTGGCATATTAAAAGAAAAAAAACGTTTCAGTAGGAAATGTCTGTGCCAGTGCGATTTTTTAACCTCAAACACACACACACCCTCTCTCTCTCTCACACTCACACCCTCACACTGACACACACAAACACCCTCACATGCACACACACACTCACACAGAGACACACAAACTCAAATATATAGTAGACAAGCTGGGGTGCCCGACTTCGTCCGAGCAACAGAGATCCCCACTGCGCATGCGCAAAGATTGGCTAACACGCCATAGCCGACCGTGGCAAATCACTACCCGGTGGAATGTACATACAAATTCTAGATTTCGTCCCAATCGGATTTGCAGTTTCCGAAATCGTCACTGCGCATGCACACAGATAGGCTGTCACCTCATAGCCGACAGAGGCAGTTAATTCCCGACATACAAATCCCAGGTTTCGCTCAAATCGGGCCAGTAGTTACCGAGATCGTCATAGCGCATACGCGAAGATAGGTCCCCCACTCCAGAGCCGATGGTGGCAAATCACTACCCGATAGACCATACATACAAATCCCAAGTTTTGTCCTGATCGGCCCAGTAGTTTCCGAGATCGTTACTGCGCATTCGCGAAGACAGGTCCCCCACCCCATACCCGATGGTGGCAAATAATTAACCGATGACCCTACATACAAACACCAAGTTTTGTGCCAATCGGCCCAGTATTTTTGGCGATCAATACTGAGCATGCGCGAAGATGGCCCCCACCACAACCCGGGAAGGTTTTAATCTATTCGGACATGTGGGTGGGGCCATCTTAGCACATGCGCAGTGACAATCACGAAAACTACTGTGCAGATTGGCTTAAAACCTGAGATTTGTATGTAAGTTCCATTCCGCAGTGTCCTGAGCCTCTCAAATTACTCATGCTCGGCTCAGCTGTCCATGTAAATCATTCCTGTACGGAGTAGGGCCTCGAGCTAGTCTATTAAACATTTGAGTTTATTTGTCTGTGTCTGTGTGTGTGTCTGTCTGTGGGTTTGCTATAGACTCGAAAACGTCTGGACATATCGGGACGAAACTCGGCATGCACATGTAGTTTGGTCCTGGGAAGGTTTCCACCCATTGGACCTGGGGTGGGGGCCCGTCTTCACATATCTGTCTGTCTGCCTGTGTGTTCGCTATAGACTCGAAATCGAATGGGTTGATTGGGACGGAACTTGGCAGGCGTATATATTCCGATCCCAGGAAGCTTTTCCACCCATCGGCCCCAGGGTGGGGGGCCGCCTTCGCGCATGTGCAGTGACAATCTCGGAACTACTTTTGCGATCGGGACAAAACCTGGGATTTGTATGTATGGTCGATCGGGTAATCATTTGCCATTATAGGGTGTGGGGGTGGGAGCTAATCTTTGCGCACATGCAGTGAAAAACTCATTCGCCATCGTCGGGTGTGTGTACGGTCAATCGGGTAATGATTTGCAGGGGTGGAAGCCAATCTTTGCGCATGCGCAGTGACAAAAGCCCGGATGAAGTCGGGCACCGAGCTAGTCTACTATGCATTTGAGTTTGTTTGTCTGTCTGTTCGCTATAGACTCGAAAACGGCTGGGCCGATCGGGACGAAACTTGGCATGCGTATGTAGTTCGGTCCCGGAAAGTCTTTCCACCCATCGGACCGGGGATGGGAGGGGGGGCGTCTTCGCGCATGCGCAGTAACGATCTTGGAAACTACTGGGCGGTCGGGACAAAAATGATTTGTATACAGGGACCATCGGTAGTGATTTACCATCGTTGGTTGTGGGGTGGGTGCCCGTCTTCGCGCATGCGCAGTGACAATCTTTGTAGCTCGGACGAAGTCGGGCACCCCGTCGAGTCTGCTATATATTTGAGCTTGTTTGTGTGTGTGTGTGTGTGTCTGTCTGTCTGTCTGTCTGTCTGTCTGTCTGTCTCTGTCTGTCTGTCTGTCTGTCTGTCTGTCTGTCTGTCTGTCTGTCTAGACTCAAAACCACTCGGCCGATCGGAACGAAACTTGGCGTACGAATGTAGTTCTGCCCCGGGAAGGTTTTCCATCCATCGGACCGGGGAGGGGGCGTCTACGCGCATACGCAGTGACGTTCTCTGAAACTACTGGGCCGATCCGGACGAAACTTAGGATTTGTATGTAGAATCCATCGGGTAGTGATTTGCCATTGTTGGGTGTGAGGTGTGTTCCCGTCTTGTGCATGCGCAGTGACGAAAGGAAACTAATCGGCAGTTTGGACGAAACGTTGCATTACGTATAATCTTCATCAGGTAGTCTTCTGGGGCACTCAAGTTGCGCATGTTCAACACACCTGCCCATTTAATTCGTTCTTGGACGAAGGCGGGCCCCAGCTAGTAAATATATATATAAAATATATTATTTCGTCAAATTGCCGTCATGCTCGGAAGTTTACTTCCTTCTAACAGGGATTTCTCGATAGGGGGGCTGACCTCTCAGACAGGGGGGGCTATAACATTTGACCTCCCAAACGAAGGAAAATGAATGAAAATTGGTAAATTGGAGAACCAAAATAGAAGCAAATTGAGTATGTTTGTTGATTATTTAACCCTTCACCTAACCTGAAAAGCAGACGACACTTGCAAAAATAATTCTTGAATAACTATTTTTTTTCATTTTTTGTCTCAAAAACATAGGTTATGACCCTTCGTTGGAATGAGGGGTCATAACCTATGTTTTTGAGACAAAAAAATGAAAAAAATAATGAAAATTAATTAGCGATTTTTTAGAATAGCGCTGGCCGGCTTTGGCCGTTACCTTAGGTAAAGGGTTAAAGTAAACATATTATAATACGGTCGGGAAATATTTCATCTATAAAGCCAGTTTGACGAACGACATTAAGGAATTTCGTTAGAATCACTATTCTCTATCAAAGTTCCAGTGCTGCATGGGTTTGAGACTGACAAGACGAGATATCTGCATTCGATTGTCGGAAATTTCTTGTGAAGTCGGGTTTACGAGACTCTCCGACGGACTGACTAAAAATCTCCGGTGGGGGGTAAACACCCACCCAACCCCACCCACCCCTCACCCTTGGCGCCACCACTGCCTTCTAAGTGGCTTTCATTTTTGACTAATTCTTATTAGTCGGCATAAACATACACTTCATCAAATATTTTATATAACTTCGTCATGCTCGGAAGTTTACTTCCTTCTAAGCGGCTTTCATTTTTGACTAATTCTTATTTAAAAAAAAAAGCCGCTTAGAAGGAAGTAAACTTCCGAGCATGATGGCAAATTGACGAAGTTATATAAAATATTTGATGAAGTGTATAAAAAATATAGATAGATATACTACATGGAGTGCCCGACTTTGTCCGGGCTGGATTGAGTTCAGTTGGATTGTATGGAAGCAAACATGTGCCACATATAAAAAAAATGCCTGATACTGAGTTCAAATTGGTACATAATAACTCATGATTAGGAGTTACTAAGTCCTAATTAAGAAATAATAACTCCTAGTTAGGACATATGATCTCTAAATTGGGAGATAATGACTTCCACTGAGGAGTAATTATGTCCTAATTAGGGGACAATACTTCTAATTAGGACCTAGTATCTCCTATTTAGGAGATAATAAGCCCCAACTTGGAGAAAATAAGTTCTTATTAGGGGATAATAACCCTAATTAGGAGACGATAACTCCTAATTAGGACATAGTATCTCCTAATTAGGAAATAATGGGATATGTTAGTCCCTAATCTTCTCCTCAAACACAGTTTGTTGGTGTCCTGTCGGCGCTGTCCTCTGCTTGTTACCTTAACACCAGCCGCCAGGTATTTTATATGGAACTTGCCGCTTACATTTGTACCTCTGAAATATATTATCCCCCCCCCCCCCACCCCTTAAAAATAGCTAAAATAAAATCATATTGGAAGCGCTCTGTTTCCATTCTATCTTTCGCTGTACAAACATTGGCTAGGCGAATTCTCGTGACTCCGGGCTGACTTCAAACACCAGAGCCGACTTCTCCTGACCTCGGGACAGACATCTCACGCCAGTATCAACTTCTCCTCACCTCGCAAGGCCGACTTTTGCGGGCGACTTCTTTGAAATCGATTTCTCCGGTTCCCCGGACCAACTTCTCCAGGCCGACATCTTTTATTAGGATGGGGGTTTTAAGATACAGCTTTTTAGGGCTGACCGTAGTAATGGTTTGAATTCCCTATTGATATCACGAAGTCGCTTTGCTACCTACACCCCAGTTTAGTACGGGGGTATGTACTAGACACAATTCAAGTACATAAGAGTACGTTTCGGGAGCGTGGTAGTGCTATAAAAAGCCCGCTCTCACCTTATTTTCCTTACTTTGATTAAATGATGTCCGCAATATTGGTTTCCCTGGTAACCGCATTTCACATTGTGGCCTGAAGGTCTGTACTAGTACAGGCGAATGTTTTCAGGTCCCGTCCCATTAACTTCGACCACAATCAATTACCCCAAAGAGCTCAAAATTGGTTATTTTTCTGTACTTTGTCAAAGAAGAACCTACCTCCCCTTTCTCTCATTTGATAACTTTTAGTCTGAACATTGTTGCTAACCAAGATATAATTGTTTGTCAAATACAGGAGTACCGTATATAGTATTGCTTAATTCAATGGTAGTATAATAAACCCATAAGAGACACAAATACAAATAATCCACTTTCACCCCCTCCCTCCGGCTCTTTTTTGATGAAGAGCCACTATTTCCAAGTTTCCTGTATAATAATGTTTAATTTGGCGGTACTATAACCAAGTGATAACGTGCCAATGCAAATAATATCACTGCCCCTCCCTCTCAAATGAGTCAAAAAGACGGTTTGTCTTTTTTCCAGCATTTGAATTGCTGCAAAATTTCTAATTTTGGGTATGTATCCAGTCACTGTTCTCAGTAACCCCAATTTCAACGCCCTATGTTAGCGCCCCATTGCTAAATATCAGGCAGGCCCCTGGTGGCCCAAAATGAGTCTGTGGAAGCTATTAGGATGTGCGCACAATGCCCTTTTTTCATACTACTCTTTGACTCATTTCGCGATTTTGGTGTCCCAGCGCCCCATTTCAACTATTTGTATCTATGTCCCAATTTTAGCACCTCCTTTTAGCGAGGGATTTATAAGCGTCAGGCTTTTTGGTGTCCGCAATTGAGTCCATGAGACCGATGAAAATTAGCGCAGTGTTCTATTTTCCATACGTCTCAAAATGGGGGATATGAAAATGAAAGCATCGCGCCCATTTTCATAGCTTTCACAAATGCATTTTGGGTGTCAAAGTTAAGGAAACGGGACCTAAAAACATTACCTCGTACTATAATACAAACCTTTGGGCTACAAAGGGAAATAGGGTACTGTAGTGAACCCATACGGCGGGCAACGAAGTCAAAGTAGGTAACATAGGATCATAGGTATACGAGTAATTGCTTTTTTCGGGGGAGCAGCCAGTGGGATGGGGTCTTTGCTTTTAATGCCCTATGTATAGAGTTGCCTGTACCAATCCTGACGCCGAAGACCTCCTGTGTATACCTGTGTCTGCCACAGTAGATAGAATTTCTCGAGATATTTGAACTATTGGCACCATCCTACGACCTGAAAGTGAAGGAGATGGGCTACTCCGGCCACATTTCTCAACTCCAGGGGAGAGGGGACAAACTTGCCCAAAGCAATACAAGGGGTTGGCAACGAGGGTGTAAGCCTTAGGCTTTTGTCGTTGATGTTCTTTATATAGAACTGCCCAGTCGCCGTAGGCCACCTATGTATACTCATACCCAACCCAACAAAATAGCCCCCCGGACCACTTATGCACCTACACCTATTTCTGTAGATTTCTATACAGAGTCTCCCAGACAGCCCAAGCCATCACCACAGTCGCCAGTGCCAGATATTAAAAGGTACTCCTTGATCATTTCTATGGATTTAATTCACACATCAATACCCATATCCCTAGAGAAGTTCTCTGTATGTAGAAGCGATTACCAATACTGGCACGCAAAAGGCCTCCCGCATGTATTCATACTGGAGACTAAAATTGGGCCCTCTTATGACGTCATAACGTCGGCGCCGTCAGAAAGTTTCAAAATTCCCTTCACATTCTAGAACGTTTTTGTGAACATGTCTTGTGGGACAAACGTGTTCTATTGACACCCGTGTTACTATTCGCGTCTATCATGAAAGGATGGCCGAGTGAATACTGAAGATCTACCCCACCCCACCCCTATCACCACTTCCAGAAGACGTCGGTCTGAAAAAGTTGGTTCTGAGAAATCGGTCCCAGAGAAGTCGCACCGGAACAATTGGCCCGCACTTGCCGGCCCGAGAGGTCAGGAGAAGTCGGTCCTGAAGTCTGCCCGAGGTCAGAACTCGACTCTGGGAATGTCAGACTGAGGTAAGGTGGAGTCAGTCTGGAGTCATAAGTCACCCCGCCAAAAGTTATACTTCGAAAGAAATAAATGGAAACAGGATGTTTCTAATATAATTTTATTTTTACTACTTTTCACGGGGATGGATTGAGGTGGGGTGGGGGTGATCATTTATCTTAGAGGTACAAAATGTAAACAGCAAATTTTATAACGAATGCCTGGCGGCTGATGTTTCTGCTGGTGTTTCTGTAACAAATTGAGGACCGCGCCGAAACAACACCAACAATTTGTGTTTGAAGGGAAGATTCGGGAATTATATACCAAATTATCTCCTAATTAGGATTTACTGTGTCTTAATTAGGAGTTAGTATCTCCTAATTAGGACTATTATCTCCTAATTAGTAGTTATTATCTGCTAATTAGGAGATACTAAGATCTAATTAGGACATAGTATCTCCTAATTAGTAGTTAATAAGTCCTAATTAGGAGTTATTATCTCTCAGTTAGGAGGTATTGTCTCCTAATTAGGACATATCTCCTAATTAGGACTTATCTCCCAATTAGGACATATTATTTCCTAAACAGGAGTTATTATTTCCTAATTATGACTTAGTATCTCTCAATCACGAGTTATTATCTCGGTATCTCTAAATTAGGACATTTCGTATCATTCATTTTTTTTAGATGTGGCACTAATACGCTTCCATTTTATTCAGTTTGGTTAAAACAAAGAATTCTGAAGACGCAGGTGTTTTGTTTCTTATTTTGCAATATCTTCTGAAGAAAGAAACATGATCATGTGCGCGGGAACATTAAAGGTTACAAGTTTATGAAAGAACTGTTTGCCTTTTCCAGTTGCTAAATAATACAAGTGAAACTTTCACTTTTCGCTCACAGAATTTAAGTTCTCATCCCCTACTGGTAAACACTCGTTTAGCTTTTAGTGTTCCGGGATGGAAAATAATAAAAAAAAACACATTTCTGCCAAATTAATAAATGTTTCATTTTGTGCTTTCAAAACATACTCTATGACTCTAACTGGAATGAGCTCGGCGAGCAAGTTACAATGAGAGCCTATAAGCTATGTTTCGACAGAAAAATGCAAAACAAGCAGATAACAAGAAATTGAATTGCTCTTTCAAAATGAAGTTTGAATGTCTATTTTTGTCTCATAATAAATAAAAACACATTTTTGAGTGCATTGAATCATTTTTCGTACGAAAAATGATTTATTTTAGAATTAAAATGATGGGGATCCATGTTAGCCAGGTATTGAAGAACCTAAACTGTTCTGTCAGGTATTTGTGCCACATGCTAACCAAGAAGAGACAATGATAATGGTTCTAACTTATATTCTGTAACTGGTGCTTTAAGTGATGCGAGTATTGGGCTTCGAGTGTAGGGCCCAAGACGTGAGACAAACAAAAAAAAACGGTTTTCAACCCCTTAGATTGGCTTGGAAAAAAAGTAACATTGTGCCGCGTATACATGTAAGTAATGGAAAATGTGGGGGAAGGGGAGGGGAGTCCAAGGCTTTGCTTATATCTAAATTACTCTGGAACCAAGTACCGGGAGCCTCTGGAAGCCAGAAACAAGGAAACGCCACTTTTCCGACTCATTTCTTCGTCAATCATATATGTACCATTTTCATCTTATCTCGGACTACTATAAATAATTATTAATTACTTCATTCATTAATTATTATTCCCTCCATATTTGACGTCTGGGGACAAATGGCCTATTTTGGTCCAGGAAGGCCTACAAAATAACCAACCAATTGTTATTATATTCATATTATGAACATAACAATTGATGGATTGGTTAGTAGTTGTAACAAACAACCAAATTACCTTCAAGGAATCTCAAACTTTCCAGCAAACGTACAAGTCACGGAAAATTCTCGGGAATTAACACATCGCACCGCACCACAGAGATGAAAAGTATTCAAACATTCCATATATTTGATCATTCACCTATGTTTTGGTCCACGGAAACTGTTTCCTAAATCAGATGTCAGTGTTGGATCTCCTGCAACCCCTTATAACAGTCGAAGTGTTCTCTAAGAATTTGTGACAACCACTCTCATCTTTGACTTTGGGGACCTCCCCCCCCCCCCCCACCACCACCACCCCTGCTCATCGCTATGTAAGTCTCACCTCGACAGTCCTACATGTGCCAACAACGTTTAATTTGAAAGCGTGCGTTCATAATTATGTACGTAATACTCACCTGTACTGAATATTCGTCTTCAGATTAAATATCGCAATAAAAGCTTCTCTTCACAAGGGAAAAATTATCTTCTCTTTACAAGAAAAATAGCGCAAAGATGCAGTTTCAGTTATAAAAAAGAGCCCACTAAAAAGCAAAATTGCAAAAATGTCATTATTATGGTTTTGCTACAGGTGCGTCTTTTTTAATGATAGAAATCGACAACTTCGCAGATCTTTACCATTTCGACATGATAGAAGTCGACAACTTTGATTTCCCCCCAAAGGACCAGCACCTCAACATCAAAGAATAGCACAGGGAATCCGGTCTGTTAGAAATGTTATGTTATCAAAATTACAAAGAATTAACCTATGAAACTTTGGGCAGAGAGTTCCGTTTCGTCGATCTGAAAATCTTTGATCAAAGTCCCTGCCAATTCACACCCTTCTCATCTGAATGAAAAAGGGTGAATCTGAAATGAAACTGCCAAAACATAGTATCGTCAAAACCTTTTGTAACGCATGGGAAATGCCAAGGTTGATTAATTTGGGTTAAACACTTAAACAGCCAGAGTCATAGTGTGCTGGACAGTGTCACGAGGAGGAAGCCGGGGAGAACTATCGGACAGAGACGAGTCACTGTCAAACTGTTTAAGTTACTAATCCCACTGAAGTAGGGTTAGCATTGGTTATATGTACGGACATACTCATTGAGCGACATGCCTTATCACACAACGACATACTTGAATATAAAATACACAATATGTAATCACAAATAGAAACCCCACAAAAACTTTTTAAAACGACCTGACACCCCACCCACATATGCCCATAGTACTGGCTGAAAGCTGAAAGGACAGACCGAATATATTCCTGCCATGGTAATCTCAACAAAGAGAGCTCAACCTAAAATAAAAAGATGAAGATGAAAATCTGATCATTTCATGTGGACATCTGAAATGAAATGGTATGTTCAAAATTTTCAAAGTCTAACAGTTTTTGAAAATGTTACTACAAAAGTGGTAAAAAAGTTCCTACAAAAGTGGTGACTTTGTTTTTTTATGACAAAAGTGGGCAGTGGTTATTACAAAAGTGGAGACCTCATTTTACTACAAAAGTGGGCGACGTTACTACAAAAGTGGTGAGCTACCACAAAAGTGGGCGTTTTCTACTACAAAAGTGGTGAGCTACTACAAAAGTGGACAGTTACTACAAAAGTGGGCGTAACAACTCGTATTTACTCTATATATTGAGAGAATCTTTAATTTGGGACACACATTTTTTCCAGAAAATTTTTTTTTTTTTTTTGCTCCAATGTTTGGGACACTCAGGAGACTTGTTTCCAGTTGGCCCAGTCACCTGAAAACGGTGCAAAATGCTCAATATTAAAGCTAAGTTTGTGTTTAATTTTCCATTTTAAACAATGAAAAATTGATAATACATACTGATTTGTGTTGTTTTTATTTAAATCTGTTCCTAAGTTTTAATATTTACAGTCCGGACTGACATGAGGAAGACTATTTAATATTACATTGTGACAGTCTTCAACCCTTTACTGAACGCTAGTGGCAGATGACACTCATAAAAGGAATTCTTGTGTAACTAAAAATTTTCATTTTTTGTTTCCAAAACATAGCTTATGACCCCTCATTAAAACGAGTGCAATGAGCTCGTTCCAATGAGGGGCATAAACTATGTTTTGGAAACAAAAAATGAAAATCTAAAAAAAAATGGATGCCGATTTTCATATATAGTGATGGAAAACAAATCACACACAATTTGATTCAGCATCAAAACAAGACCAAGTTGTGCTTTTTCCCCATTTTCTAAGATGCGGGACATCTGTGAAAATATTTATTTTTAACTGTCCCAATAGATAGAGTAAATACGATACAATGACTTGATATTTGGTATGGATCTTCCTTTTGAGGTGTAGAATCAAGTTTGTTGAAACAACGTTTGTGGGGTAATATTTGTAGTCCAGCTGTAAGAGACAAGATTTTTGGCTCCGTCCAGAATTTCTATATTTTCTGAACTGATGGTCCAACTTGAACCAAATTTGCTATTATCGAGTAATAAGCACTTGACTCATGCAAAAAAAAAAATTTCCTTTGTCCCCATGGGAACCCCAGGAGCTGAAAATAGAAATATTTTGATTAAATGCTCATATTTCCCAAACCACACAGAACAAAAAACTGTTATTTGGCTTATCTGGGTGTTCAGGGGGAAATAACAAAAATGCCGAGTCAGCATATTTGCCAAAATTAACAAAAAAATGTTTCTCCAGAACCAATGATCAAAATCTTTTGATATTTGGTATACAACATTCATGGGGGGTCAGATGCAAGTTTGTTAAAATGAACCCCCTTGGTTCCTATTTGGGCTCAATACAGGAGCCCAAATTTTTAACTTAAGCAAAATGGAGAATAATCTTTAAAAAGCTTCTTCTTCAGAACCACCAATCAGAATCTTTTAATGTTTGCCATACATCATTGTTATGAGGGTCTGATTCAAGATTGTTCAAATTAAGTCACTCAATTAATATTTGGGCTTCCTATTGAAGCCTAAATTTTAACTTTGTGCAATATGGGGGATAATCTTTAAAATCATCTTCAGATCCACCAGTCAGAATGCTTTCACATTTGGTATACAACATCTCTAGGGTGTCAGATTCAAGTTTGTTCAAATCGGGTCCCATGATTAATATTTAAGCTCCCTATGGTAGACCGAATTTTAACTTGATGCAGTATAGGGAATTTCTTTTAAAAATCTTCTTCTTCAGACCCACCAGTGAGAATGCTTTCATGTTTGGTACACAACATCTCTAGGGGCTGAGATTCAAGTTTGTTCAAACTGAGGTCATGGGTTAATATTTGGGCTCTCTATGAAAAGAAAATCTTCAGACTCACCAGTTAGAATCCTTTCATATTTGGTATACAACATCTGTAGGTGGGTCAGATTCAAGTTTGTTCAAACTGGGTCCCCGGGTTAATATGTGGGTTCCCTATGGTAGCCCAAATTTTAACTCGGTTCAATATGAGGAAATTTCTTTAACTCTCTTCACTCTGATGTCAAAATATCCAAATTTCAAGTAGCCATTTTTTCCCATAATGCAACTGGGAATTTAACAAATTCAATCTTGTTTAAAACAAGATTGAATTGATTAAATTTTTAGTTGCATTATGGGAAAAATTTGCACCCATAACTTTAGATTTTTTGACATTCAGTGTGCAGGGGATTAAAAATCTATATTTCTACCAATTAGAATGCTTTCATATTTGGTATCCAACATCTGGGGAATTCAGATTCAAATTTGTTCAAATCGTGTTTCTGGGTTAATATTTGGACTCCACATGATAGCCAAAATTTTAACTTGGTGCAATATGTGGAAATTTCTATAAAAATCTTCTTCAGATCCACCAATCAGAATGCTTTCACATTTGGTATACAACATTTCCAGGGGGACCAGGTTCAAGTTTGTTCAAAATGACTGCCAGGGTTTATATTTGGGCTCCCTATAGGAGCCAAAATTTTAACTTAGTGCAATATGAGGGAATTTCTTCAAAGATCTTCTTCAGATCCAATGGTCAGAATCCTTTCATATTTGGTATACAAAATCTCCACGGCTTCAGATTCAAGTTTGGACTTACTAAGGGAGCTTGAATGTTAACTTTGTACAGTAGGAGGAAATATATTAAAAACATTTCTTATTCAGATCTGTCAGTCTGAATTTTTTCATATTTGGTTTTCAGCATCTCTAGGGGAGGGGAGGGGGGGCATATTCGATTTGTTCTAATCCGGTCCCCAGGTTAATATTTGGGTTCACTGTTGGGGTGGGCTCACTATATTTGTTCCGTGACATAACAACCCATGAAAGTTTGTCAGTGCTTGTCTACAGATAATAGAATTGTTAGCAGTTAGAAAGACCAATGATGATAATCATCTGACATGGATTTCAGTCCTCTGCAGTAATTGAGTTGCACGGTTTGTAGAAAATTATAGTGAAATTTCACTTCTATTTCAAAATAGTCCATCAACAATTTCTGTTCCGCACATACAGTTAAAACTAGAAGTCCTGTCATGAATTGCGCGCTTATCTTGACACAATTTCGCACAGAAATTGCGCGCAATTTTCCTATTGAAAATACTCAAATTACCACAGAGTCCTGCCATTACTCACAGCAAACACAAACAATGTTTCAGCCAATGGACTTCCGGGTTAAACCCGGAGGTCCATTGGCTGAACCATTGCTTGTGCGTAGGCTGCTTAGAGAATTTGATAGCCTTTCCATATGACCTAATGCGCTGATAAACGCGCTAAATGGCGAGGTGTTTGCACGCAACTGATGACTTCTAGTTTTAACTGTACGAGCGGAACAGATTTGTATTTTGAACCTAATTTGAACAAACTTGAATCTGACTCCCCTAGAAATGTTAAATACGAAATATGAATGCATTCTGACTGGTGGATCTAAAGTAGATTTTTGAAGAAATTTCCTCATATTGGACTAAGTCAAAATTCGGGCTCCCATAGAGAGCCCAAATAATAACCCAGGGACTCGATTTAAAGAAACTTCAACCTTGAGATGTTGCATACCAAATATCAAAAGATTCTAATTGATTGTCCTGATAAGATTTTTTTTTAATTTTGGAAAATAATTTATGGGTGCTATCTGAAAAATTCCCCTTGTGGTGTCCCCCCTGTGGGTGTGGAAACATTATTTGAACAAACTTGAATTGACATATGATAAGGAACATGTATATCGAATTTGGTTCAATTCGGCCCTGTGGTTTATGAGAAGTCGATAACGTGAAGTTTATGCCCACCGGCTGAACGAACGGACAGAAAGTGATCACTTAAGCTCACTTAATTTGACTGGCCTCAAGTTCCATGGCTTTAGAACTCCAAGAATCCTTCCTCAATCCAAGGCCTTTATAAGCCTTCCACCAATAACATAAGGTTATACTATTTACAACATGCATTTGCCAGAAGTCCCAGAAGTCTGAAATCTGCTGCAACCACCAAAAGTGGCTAGATGTTATACAGTGTAACCCTGTTAATTGAATCGCCCCTTTGCCAATGAAAATTATTCAATTAACAGGAGTATTCAATTACAGGGGTTGTGTCACTTTTCTGTATTCCAGAGATAAACTTAGCATTTATTCTATTATATTTTGTTTGACAGAGCTCTATGAGCTCTAAAAGCCTGTATTGGATGTACTGAGGCCAAATGGGGGTATGAACAAGAAAAACAGGGGAGAGTCAGGGTAATTTCTCGACAGGTTACAAAATTTTTTATTCAATTACCTGGAGTTTACTCTATAACCTATATTCCATTAACAGGCCAGATTTGTACTGGAGGTTTGGTAAATGGTTTTGTGTTGGGAAATTATAATATTCAATTAACAGGGATATACAATTAAGAGATATCCAATTATGTGGACTCCACTGTATAAAGGTGATGTGCAAGTCTATATGCCTCAATGGAACTTAATCTACCGGCAAATAATTATTTATTTATTGGTGTTTAAGGTCACATATTTCTGCACAATGGCTAACCATGACCACGACAGTTTTACGGGTGGAAGAAGCCGGAGTACCCGGAGAGAACCACCGTTCAACTGTCAGCTTCCCAATATACTAACTCCACACAAGCAGGGTTAGCATTGGTTGAAGACAGGTGCACCATTGACGTGCAGTACGCCTTTGTACACAGCGTCACAGTGCCCCCACGTGGGCAATGGGGGTGTAGTCTCTTGCCCAAGGACACAACGCGGTTGCTGCAGGTGAGATTCGAACTGAGGACATCTCGGCTTGCAAAATCTACCGACAAAATGGACAAGCTCCAAATACATGTACATGTTAAAACAGCACAACTTGTTCTTTTGACACTTTTGAGTTTGTTTAAATATTTGTAGGGGGGTGCGGTGCATTGCGGTAACTGGTTCTCGTCAGATCACCGAAGTTAAGCAACATGAAGACCAGTTAATCATTGGATGGGTGACCGTCTGAGCGAACAGTTCGGACTCCCGCGTTGTGTCCTTGGGCACTTAACTCCGATTGTCCACATGGGGGCACAATGATGCTGTGTACTAAGGCTTACTGCATGTCGATGGTACGCATGTCATCAACCAATCTAACCCTGCCTGTGCTGCAGTGCGGAGTTAACGATGTTGGGGAGCTGGCAGCTGCTCGTCGTTGCTCGGGGGTTCTCTCCGGGTACTCTGGCTTCCTCCACCCGTAAAAATTGCATAAGTGTATGACCTTAAACACCAATAAATAAATAATATTTGTAGTGCTGAAATGGTTGAAGTGTGTTCTTGATCAATTAATCACATGGATTAACCTTGGTTAACCAATTAATCACTTGTTCTAATAAGTAGGGCTGTCGCGACTATCATTTTTTGTAATCGACTAATCGTGACCAGTAATCGACGGTTAGTCGATTAATAGTCGCTTCCCATGATTTTTTAGCAAATCATTCTTCTGTTCGTAAAACTCTGAAAATGACAATGGCACCAGTGTGTTCAGACGAAGTGGGGTTGTGGGAACAACAAATCGGTCCCGACTGAAGCTACATGTAGTCCAATCTTGGACCCACAGTCCGTAATATAATTTTTGAGGTTGGTACGTCCTGTAGGACGTACCAACCCCAAAAATAATATTACTGACTGCAGGTCCAAGTTTGAACTAGATTGAAGCCGATGAATTAAAATGAATTTACCAAAGAACGTTCCTGCATATGTTTCCTTTCTGCAATAAGTTTCTCGAAATTTTGAACATTGAGATCTATGCATTCTCTCGTCAGTTGTTAAAATTGGATCTTAGTCTGAAGTTCCAAACTTTGAGAAGTGATCTGACGCTCTGACTTTCGTCATAATTTTGTCACTTCCGCGCTTTGGGTTTTCCAATGGGTGCATTCGTGTGTACAAGACTGGAGAAATTCAGAAGAATCTATTCTTCTCGAGTAACTGTGAGTGTTCTTTCTTACACAGTCAGTGACAGTCGTACAGTCTTCCGGATATGAATGTTAACTATGGTTAGATATTTAAAGTTATTCACCTTCATTGATCATTCACCTCACAAAACAATGCAATTTAGCCCCGACAGGTAGTAGACGTGTACCACCTTGAAAATGAATGACGATCGACTAAAAATAAAAAACGTTGACTACTTCAATAGTCGACGGTTAGTCGACTAATCGAATAATCGCGACAGCCCTACTAATAAGTAGCTGAATAACTGTCATACCGTTGATGATTTACATCATTAACCCTTTACCTGACGTAGCAGACAAAACTGACCAGGTGTATATACAAAAAAACTGCATTCAGATTTTATTATGTTTTCAATTTTTGTCTCAAAGACATAGCTTATAACCTCTCACTGGAACGAGCTCGTTCCAATGAGGTGTCATAAGCTGTGTTTTTGAGACAAAAATTGAAAATTTTTAGTAATTCAAGAATTTATTTTGCAAATATCGTCTGCTACTCGCATTGGGTAAAGGATTAAGAATGACCATTTCCAGCTACTGATACAGAACAATGATGATGCAAGTGAACAAGTATTTATTTATTGGGGTTTAATGAAACTTCTGATAGCCAGGTTCATCTCATGTCGAAAAGTGAAAAAAGTATGTCGGCACATAACTAGCATGCTTTACACTGTCTCATATAACTGACGTGAGTCATTGTGAAAACATGTGTCTATTTTGGAGCAAGTGTGTTTCTTTGTTAACTCATATACAGTGGAGCCCACTTAATTGAATATAATTTCCCAACACAAATCCATTTAACATAACGTACAAATCTGACCTGTTAATTGAATATAGGTTATAGAGTAAACTACTGTTAATTGAATAAAAAATATCGTAACCTGTCCAAGAAATTAGCCGACTCTCCTCAGTTTTCCTTGGTTTATAGGCCTATTTGGCCTCAGTACATCCAATACAGGCATTTAATCTATTATATCTTGTTTGACAGTGCTCATGGAGCTCTGTCAAACAAGATGTAATATAAGAAATGCTAAGTGTATCTCCAGAATACAGGAAAGTGGCACAATCCATGTTAATTGAATATGCCTGTTAATTGAATAATTTTCACAGGCAAAGTATCTATTCAATTAACAGGGTTCCACTGTAATACAGCAGTTCAACAGTAACATTTAATCGATCAATTAATTTTTGATCAATCAAGATATTGATAATTAGTTAATCAATTAACCCTTTACCCAACGCAGACGATATCAAAATTTATTATTTTAAATATCATTTTTTTTAATTTTTCAAAAAATGTCAACAAGACCATATCATGTGACCCCTCATTGGAATGAGCTTGATGAGCTCGTTCCAACGAGGGGTCACATGATATGGATTTGTTGATTTTTTTTTTTTAAATAATATTTTTTCAACTGCTGAATTTGCATATTACGTGGGCGGATGCGGGCGATTCGTTGGGTAAAGGGTTAATCAGTTAACCATTTCAGCTGTAAATATTTGTATATTCTTTGTTCTAGAGGGAGAGAAGAAAAGTCTTGTGATTTGCTCAAAGATAAGTGTAAGACCAGCAAGAGCAAGCAGCAAAAAGATAAGGAAGATTCCAAACATTCCAGTCAGCACTTTGCTGAAGTCACGGAAACTTCTAATCATTCCAGTGTGATGAACCAGAAATCTTTGACTCAACAAAGTGTTGATTGTAAGGCTAGCGTGAATAACAAACTCAAGAAAATTCAACGAAAAGGTTGTGTAATTGTTCCCAAGGGTAAGCTGCTGAACAAAAAATTAATTGCTAAATTTTCAAAAAAATCTAGCCAGACCCTAAAAGCAAGAAAGTTGAGCAAAGAAACATGCTTGCAAGAGGAATTGGCACTTTATAAGATGTCGAAAATATATGACAAGAAACAACATTATTCATTCTTCACCTGCTCAGTATGTACTCATAGAACCACTGACTTTGAAAAAGCAGAGCTACACTTCAGAGAATATCATTCATCAGAGAGTAAAAGGTGATTTAGTTATTTTAACTCATAATTATTTTGGTGGTCTGATCTTGTTATTCAAAATCTGGACTATTCAGACATGTTAACCTCCAGAATAATTTTTCAGGGAACCTGAGGGTGATTTTCAGGGAAATGGGATGGATTTCAGGGAAAAGTCCGCACGGGGACAAAATAAAAGAAAAAACTTGTGAATTTTCAGCTCATGGACCACTATTAACACCAGGTTATACCCAGAACTAGTTGTCAACTATGCAGATGCATTTATGCTATGTTAAAAAATCATAAAATAACTGTTGATTTGACCGACCCGCCCTCCCCCGGGTCCTCTTCTTCATGAGTCCCCCCCCCACCACCACCACCCACCCACACTGTTCCAGAGAGCACCACCACCTGTGGTTTGCTCTTATGAAAGTCTGCTTAGCTAATAATTTCCCAAGTCTGGAAATGTTAACAGGAAAAGATGTCCTAATGTTCAGTTACTTCAAGAACATTAGTACTTAGAAAGTATCTTTATCAAACTTCATGCATGTGGGACGTTTGTGCCCTACACAAAACTTTTCTTTTCATCATTGAAGCATTTTTTTTTTTAATTCCTTTCGAAATTTTCTGGGTACAGATGGCCAACAGTTAACAATTCTGTAGTCAGCACAACAGAATAAATGGAGTGTTAGAAAATAAGTCCATTGTGTTTAAATATGCAGTCATAATTTTTCGTCATCCTAAGCGACTTTAACCTACTTTTAAGTTGTGTTGAATAGTTGTTGTTTACATTTTGATTTTGGAAACGGGATGAGAATTAAAGCTATTCTATGAAGGAAGAAATAAATATATATTATTTAATTCCTTTTCATATATTTATTTTCCCAAAACTGCATTTAAATGAAGGTGGAGTTTTCAATTTTTTGAAAGTAAGTCACCTATTTTCACTTCGGCATTCGCACATTGATCATGAATCTTCGAAGAAAAAAAACAGAAATAAACATGAACACAGTTGAAATATATATCATAAAATAGCCTTTTCTTAAATAAATTTAACTTAAATCCATATTTTACTGCTTCTTGAGTTTTTACCAGAGTTTGAAATGCATGTGATTTGACTCCGAATGTTTTTCATAAATTACAAGGGGAACGAAATATTTGACTGTTGTTTTCCGGGACTTTTGGTCCAAAACTGTTTCCCTTCCGGGAGGCTGGAAACTGCACTGAAATTCTGGGATTTTTCCGTGAATTCCGGGAGAGTTAACATGTCTGGGTCTATTACAAATTATTGGAGAGTGCCCACAGATTTATACAAACAAAATATTGTATGCATTTGACAGAATATGAAACATGAGTGAGGAAAATGTTGGCTTTTGATCTGAACCTGAATCCACACCTGACCACAACCTTTTCATGTCCAGTGGCTTAACAGTGATTTCTAGTCAACTAACAGGCAGCCAAGACTTGACTAGAAACCACTGCCAATGTAATTTGTCTATTGTCAGCAGGACATACTCATGATGGCATGTTGAGAGCACCTGTTCTGAGGTCATAAAAGTAGCCAATAGGCCTTTGTAGGGCCTTTTTAGGGTTAACTCTTTTGGCATGACAGATGATTCAAGTCAACACCATGGCAGACTGTTGTAGGTGACCAGGCTGAGGATTAAGTTGCGAACAGTCGTTAAGGATATGTGAAGGTCACATTGATCTCCAAAACTGTAAACTGCAAACCATTCGCAGTTGCATTTGACCTTCGACAGAACCGAAAAGTGATTATCACTATAATGTTCTGTCCCAGTGTAAGCCAACAGTATGGCCGCCGTCGACTGGTCACTTTGCACGAATGCAATGATATTAGATTCCTAACACTAATTATAGAGATAAGGCTAAAAAAAAATAATGTTTTGATTCTCAGGCCCTCCCTCGTTGCAGTTGAACCTCTTCATTAGACATTTTTATTATGTCATGTTTTTGTGTCGCTGCCCCACGAAGTGAGGAGCGACATATAGGGATTACTTTTGTCGTCTTGCATCATCTGCGTCGTCGTTCGCGTCACACTTTCTCTTATCCGCCACTCCTCTTTAACCTATGAATGGATTTTGATGAAACTTTCAGTGATTCTTTATCACATAATGGCATTGTGCACCTCGTATTTTATTTTTTGATCCGCTGTATTTTTTCCAGAGTTATGCCCCCTTTCCACTTAGAATTCTGTCTGAAATGTTAAAATATAGTGCAGGAGACACACGTTTTCCATGGAAGACTCACATCTAAGTTTTAAGAATTTGTCAAAACTTGGAATGGTCATTTTTTCACATTTCTCGACATAATTATTTAGCTGTGTTTGCAGTAAATTGTATTTTCTTGTTGCAATTTATGGGAGAGTGCCCAGAGGCACTCTCCCATAAACTGTACCAAGGCAAATTCTGATATACTGGATCATGATTTAATTATTTATTTATTTGCTGGTGTTTAAGGTCATATATGTCTGCACAATGGCTAATAATGGCCGCAACACCGATATAAACTCAAGTTTAACCAATCATTTAAAGCCATGTTTCCCATTTTAAATAACTCCTACCCCAAGCATTGGTTACTGGGGCCTATTCTAATGGATCATGTTTGACAGATCTATACCATTAAAAAGAATAATAAAATACAAATCCTTTTAGCTGTTGTTACGCAGTTAGTTATAAAAGGTACACTATAATCACACTAAAATACAACCTTTTCTCTTTTTCAAGTGGAAAGACAGCAAAAACATTTATTGAGTATACTGAACCCTTTACACGGAAAAAATAAAAATAAAATCCTCCCTCCCTCACTGATTTGAAAAAAAAAAAATTGCCCGAGAATCAATTCATTTTTTTTACTTGGCCTAATCATCAAAAATTTAATTAATGAAGTACCGGGTATTACCCAGTGCTTCATTAATTGAAATTTTGCTGATTATGATTTTTATTACCTGGTAGATGGATGCGTGGACATCACTGTGGAATACTACCAGTCCTTGATGACTATTCTGTTCATATCTTGCTGATCTAGCCTACAGAGTAGGCAGTATTAACCGGGGGAGTGCTAAGTTATTTTTGGTCATAAAAATTTGTTTTTGCATCTTTGCCTTGTTACAATTTATGGGAGAGTGCCAAGAGGCACTCTCCCATAAATTGTAACAAAGCAAACCCATATAGACTAAGTAATTTCACTTCTAAGATAATCAGAAGCACATCCACAGAATATGACACCTTTAGGCTGGGGTACCTGCTCTTCATATTAAAGCCCTGATAGTGGCTCCTAGCACTCTACCAGTTAAGAGAATAAAAAATATTGTGGGTACTTCACCAGGCCTTTACATTACCCCAATTTTACACCTTTTACAGGTATGCCCAAATTAGAGAGGGTGTGAAGACATCAAGAAAAATATATTCTTTGTGTCTCTTCTACATTTGAGAATAACTTCTATATTAATATGATCATACATGCCCGGCATTTCAGGCATTCCGCCGGGCAGTTTTTCGGTCCGGTAAACGGACCCATTCCCCCAAAATCAAGCAGCAATTTTTCCCCCAGAAGTTGAGTTTTTTCCTCTATACGTTTTTCTTAAATGTATTCAATAAAGTTGAAATCGTATACAAAAGTCATTCTCTAGGCTAGTATCAGCATTACTATTGAATCCTCAAAGAAGCAGAGGGATGTGTTTATTATTTGTCGGAATCGTAACTTCGACTACCGGTATTTATAGAACGCAAGATATTCCCAAAGTTCGGCAAAATCGTGGTGACCTCACGTCACCATAGACGAATATATCTGCCAATCGGTGCTCTTTTTATTTATATCTCCTGAAGACATTTCGCGAACTGTTTGACTGATAATGATGAGATGATCATACTGGTCCGAAACGACCACCGATGCTGCAAATCCAGTACCGATGGGGCGAATAGACTGTGGTGCCATACGACCTTGTTGCCAAACGACTTTTCCCCAACAAAGTAGGGTCGATTTAGAAAAAAAAATGCTCGTTTGACTAAACTTTTAAAACGAAAACAAATTTCGTTTCGTTCTGCATTTTCAATTATATACGTTGGAGCATATTGGGTTGCGTAAAAAAAGAAGTCAAGGTCGCAGTCGCTGTGGCGCCGTCACTGTCAGAATTCGTGGATTCGTGTTGTTTTGCGTTTGTATTTTTATGAAAAATTGGACCAAATGTCGTAGTATTGTATGTTCTGTAAAAATTTTGAGTATTGCAGAGGAAAAAAATACATGTTTTCATCTTCAATTATTCAGCATTTTTGCGAGAAAAATGCTCCCAGAGGCCACCAGAGAGCACCTAGAAATCAAAATTTTCTTGTGGGGAGAAGCCCCCCAAACCCCCCTATATTTGCACGTGCCTTCGGCACGTGCAACAGACGCCTTCAGCGTCTGTATTTTATTTTTTTTCCAATACCGGACCCAAAAATTTTCCCCTCGCGGAACCCCTGCATTTTCAGGAGACCGATTTATTCGCTCGCCTTAAAAAAAATAGAGGAGGGAGGAAAATAGCCCTCCTAGCCTTACAAAATAATGATTACCACAACAGCCTATTCCTAAAACCCACAGGTTTTCAGATCTCTGCTATGTTAATGGTCTCTGTGAGATCGAGATATCCTGACTGCCCTCCCACATCTCCGGGACTTGCCAAGGACCAGAGGTGTGGGAGGAGCAGTGTAGCCATCTCTCAGAAACAACCTTGTTAGTCAAATAAAATGTACAAAACCCACTTGGCAGAATTCATTAATAGTACAACTTCATTTTGCCACTTTTAGCTTATGTAAGCTTGAGAAGAGCTAAAACCCCCCGTGGAAACCCCGGGAAGTGAAGCAGTGCTTGTTTACTGTGGTAAACAAGCTCTGTTTCACTGGTAAAATAGGACCCAGTCACTAATGCTTGGGGTGCGAGTCCTCTAAAATAGGCAACATGGGGTATAAACGATTGACTGACCTTGACTTTATCTCTATGTTGTGGTCATGATTAGCCATTGTGCAGAAGTATGTGACCTTACACAACAATAAATAAAATAAATAGAAGAGCTAATTGCTGCCCTAGTCCATGTGAAGAGAGTGATTTTTAGCCCACCTGCATTTTTAGATCAACTTGACAAAGTCAAGATAAGCTATTGCCATCACGTGTGCGAAAGTCTGTTAGTCTGTGACTCTGTTCACATTTTTCTTTAGCATAGGCTACACCCCGTAGTTCTTGTCTGATCATCACAAAATTTCCTATGTAGGTTTGGGGTCATGTCTAGATGAGAACGTCACTTTTTGGTCGCGATCGGTCAACCGTGATGGCTGCCCGAGCCCAAAACTCCAAAACCTTTAGCACAGTCTACAGGTCGTATTTATGAAGGGATTTCATTGTAACTAGGTAAGATGCCTCTGTATAATGTCTAGTTGAGGACGTCCTCTTTTGGTCATGATCTGTCAACCATGATGGCTGCCCAATCCTGAAAACCCAAACCTTTTAGCAAAGTCTTTAATATGGAAGGATTTCATTGTAACTTGGTAGGATGACTCTGTATGATGTCTAGATGAGGACTTCCCCATTTGGGCGCGATCTGTCAACCGTGACAACTGCCCAAGCCCAAAACCCCAAAATCTTTAGCACTGTCTATAGGTCATATTTATGGAGGGATTTCATTGTAACTTGGTAGGTTGACTTCATATGATGTCTAGATGAGAACGTCCCCTTTTGGACACAATTGGTCAACTGTGACGGCCACAGAGGCCCAAAGTCCAAAAACCTTTAGCACAGTCTACAGGTCACATTTACGAAGAGATTTCATTGTAACTGTAGGATTACTCCTGATAATGTCTAGATGAGAACGTCCTCTTTTGGTCGCGTTCATTTAGCCATGATGGCTGCCCGAGCTCAAAACCCGAAAACCTTTTGCATAGTCTATAGGTCGTATTTATGGAGGGATTTCATTGTAACATGTTAGGTTGACTCCATATAATGCCTAGATGATGACATCCCCTTTTGGTCGTGATTTGTCAGCTGTGACGGATACAGGAGCCCGAAGCCCGAAAACCTGTAGCACAGTCTGCAGGTCATATTTATGAAGGGATTTCATTGTAACAACATAGGATCACTCCAGGTAATGCCCAGATGAGAACGCCCCCTTTTGGTCGTGATTATTTAACCATGATGGCTGCCCAAGCCAAAACCCAAAAAACTTGAGTAGAGACTACAGGTTGTATTTGTGAAGGGATTTCGTTGTAACTTAGTAGAATAACTCAGTATAATGTCGAGATGAGGACGTCTCCTTTTAGATGCAATCAGTCAACTGTGATTGGTACACAGGCCTGAAGCCCAAAAACCTTTAGCACAGTCTACAGGCCATATTTATGAAGGGATTTTCATTGTAACCTGATAGGATGACTCGTTTTGGAATAATGCATTAACTGTGAGAGCCACGTACATTAACTGTGGGGGCCACATTAACCCTGCACTCAGTTTTTTAGTACAGTCTACACCTCGTATTATTTTTCTTAAAAACAGCATACAGGGAACAGAAATTAACATATGCCCAGTTATCAAAATTCTTGTCTTATTTCATAATCCTTTCATAAACATTGAACATTATCCTTTTCATCAAACACAACACACAGACAAGTTAAGCTACAGTGTCATTGACACTTTCGTCAACAAATGCCAGGCCTGACCATAGAAACCTGAGGAAAGGCATGGCAGTAAAACAAGAGGATAAGGCTATTGTTTCTGGTTTTATTGTGCCCAAATTAGGGAGAAAGGGTGTGACCAAAATAAATGAATTTAAAGACCTGTACATTCACGAGAATTATTGCGGTACCTAAACAGTATTATCATTCTCTCTTCTTAGAGGGGAGCGCAGTGGTTCAGTGATAGACTGTTGGACCTCTATGCTAGAGGCCCCGAGTTCGATTCCCATCCGGGACGACCCATGTTGTGTCCTTGGGCACAGCACTTTATTCCAGTTGCCTATATGACGATGCCGTGTACTAAGGCATTCTGGACACCGATGGTGCACATGTCTTCAACCACTGTAACCCTGCTTGAGCGGAGCTTGAACACAGAATGTTGAGCTGACAGTTGCTTGTCGATGCGCACTGGTTCTCCCTGGGTATTCTGGCTTCCTCCACCCGTAAAACTGTCACAGTCACGATTAGCCATTGCGCATAAGTACAGTGCGTGGAGAGTGTATTATCACTAAATCACCCACAGAGTGGAGATTTCACCCAAGCAATAATTGCAAATTTGTTGCAAAGCATAACCAGCACAAGCAAAGTTTCAGCCAATGGACCTCCGGGTTAACCCGGAGGTCCATTGGTTGAAACATTGTTTGTGTTTTTTGTCGATATGTACAAAATTTGAAAGTTATAGCTTGGGTGATAACTCCACTCTGCAGGTGATTTAGTTACAATCCACTCTCCACGTACTGTATGTGACCTTAAACACCAGTAAATAAATAAATAAATCTTCACGCAATCCATGTTAGCCTCAAGCACTAAAATTTGGAATAAGTTACAAAAATCGGCCAGGGTGAGGCTGCAATCAAAAATCCTGACCACCTTCTTGTGTAAACTTCAATGCATGTCCAGTCCCATCACTTGAAAGGGCTTTCTATGGTAAATACTGCTGATAGTTGTGAAGAAATAAATTCAGTTAATTGTTTTAGACAGTCATATTTTTATACTGTACCAATGACCTACAGTAAAAACTAGAAGTCCTATCATGAAATGCGCACAAATAGCACGTCGATTTGCGCGTTAATCTACGCGTTAGGGCCACAGTAAGGCTATCAAAATCTGTGCATATGGCCTGTGCACAGGCAGTGTTTCAGCCAATGGACCTCCGGGTAAGCCGGAGGTCCATTGGCAGAAACATTGCCTGTGCTTGCTGTGAGTAACCAGGAGAACCTGCCGTGCGTTGGATGCCATTCGATATGGCGATTGCGCGCAATCTCTACGAGCAATTAAGCCTAGATAGGCACACATTTCATGACAGGACTTCTAGTTTTAACTGTAGACTTACAGTTAAAACTAGAAGTCCTGTCACGAAATGCGCACAAATAGTACGTCGATCTGCGTGTTAATCTACGCGTTATTACCATAGTAAGGATATCGAATTCTGTACATATGGCCTGTGCACAAGCAATGTTTCAGCCAATGGACCTCCAGGTAACCCGGATGTCCATTGGCAGAAACATTGCTTGTGTTTGTTATGAGTTACCAGGGGAAGCTGCCGTGCTTTGGATGCCATTCGATATGGCAAATGCGCGCAATTCCTCCACGCATTTAAGCCTAGATAAGCACACAGTTCGTGACAGGACTTCTAGTTTTAACTGTAGCTGGTGCTAACTCTTAAAATTCTAGGGCCAAACACAAATTTTGCCCCCCCCCCCCCCCCCCCAATCCCCAAAATTTGCATCAATATCCAAAAAATCAATGTCCTATGTGGTCCTCCATACTTTTATCCACTGCGCATGCACAGTGTCACATTAGTACCGAAATTGCCGCAAAATCCTCATTCTTTCAATCAGTAACATCTCACTGATATCTGTGCTTATAATCTCAGTTAAAATGATGCCAGACACATAATCATGAAAGAAATGGTGGATCTAAGG
Organism: Pictodentalium vernedei; assembly: GCA_031216915.1. NCBI lineage: Eukaryota > Metazoa > Mollusca > Scaphopoda > Dentaliida > Dentaliidae > Pictodentalium > Pictodentalium vernedei. The sequence goes on from CM062294.1 coordinate 25,927,672, forward strand.
ATGAAATAAAAGGATGAGAGGAAGGAACAGTGGAAGGATGTGTTCAGGGCTGTAACTTATAATTTTTATGCAAAATTATTTCATGTTCCCTAATTTCGGGGCATGGGCCTGATGTTTTCATTCTTGCTATGAAATTTGAATTGTTTGTTCAGTGTTTCCTCTCTCCCTTTCCTTGATACCCCCTTGCTATTCTCCCATGCTTTTGGCATAATTTTTGTAATTTTTTTACTGAAATTTCTTGGGAGTTTTGGCTTGGTAACAGAATGTTTATTCTGTTTTTCCCCATGGTTACGTCCTCACCCTAGGGTGGTTAGGCGTTTTGGTAATGCATCTACCATCCGATGCACCGCAGTTTCTTTTCTGGAAGCCTCTTTTCTACATTGGGTAGTGTTTAAAATTGGTTACTGATTTCGGGCCATATTTTCAGTGCCTGGAGTCTTGTTTCTGGTTTTTATTCACTTTTATTTACGTTGACAACGGTTACTTCTGACAGTGATTCCTTGTCTTCTATAAGGTTTTGTTTATAGCCAGATACATTAATATTGTCCGTAAGTGTAACATTAATTTTTAGATATGTTTTAAAATTTTTGTCCTCACTTAGGCTTTTTTGGGATCCATTTGGGCTCATCGTTCCCAATGGGAACTTGGGCTCATCTTGAAATTTTTTCGAAAAAATTTTTCTTTTTGAATTATTTTTTGCAATGTTTGTAATGAATTATATTATTATTATGTATCTTTGTTTTCAAGGGTTAGTGCGAGTACGATGACTGTTAATATTTTTTCATCCCCGTGGGAACCCCGGGAAGTAAGCAGCACTTGTTTACTGTGGTATACCAGTTCCGCTTTACTAGTAAAATAGGACCCAGTCACCAATGCTTGGGGTGAAAGTCCTCTAAAATGGGAAACATATAGATCAACGATTGACTAAACTTGACTTCATCTCCATGTTGTGTCACGATTAGCCCTGGTGCATAAATATGTGACGTTAACCACCAACAAACAAACAAACAATATTTTTTCAAAATGAAAGAATATTGTTCAAATTGTAATTCGGGTACCTTTGTTATCACCTTGGGACAAGAACGAGTGTTTCTGTGTGCGGTCCAAAATTCAAGATGGCTGCCAGTGGCCATTTTGTACCAAAATTAGGTCCAACCAGTTTTTTGTAACAACTTTATACAGCTCGTATTTATGAACCAATCTTCACAAAACTTCTTGGGTTCCTTTGTCTTCACCTTGGGACAGGAACGAGTGTGTTTTGGGGTACCTTTGTTATCACTGTGCTATGAGAACAAATATTTTGGGGTTCAGTCAGACCCACTCTGGGACACAAAGATTTCATTCCTAGTTTAGCATCTGACTGTTACCCCACCTTTACAATACTTTACCTATACATTTGTTACAGGCTATGGTCAGTATTTATGTACAAATCGTTACAATACTTTACATCTACCTTTGTTATCAGGTCATTACCTAGATGTTTGTCATTGCTGTGTCACATACTATACATGTACATGTCTTAACAAGTTGAGCTACAGTGTCATTGACACTTTCATTATTTTTTTAGCTTAACTTGACAAATTCAAGATAAGCTATTGCCATCATGTGTGCGGAAGTATGTGAGTCTGCAAGTGTGTTCACATTTTCTTCAGCACAGGCTACACCCCATAGTTCTTGTCCGATCATTATGAAATTTCATATGCAGGTTCGAGGTCATGTCTAGATGAGAACGTCCCCTTTTGGTCGCGACCAGTCTGCTGTGATGACTGCTTGGGCCCGACACCCATAAACCTTTAGCACAGTCTACAGGTTGTTAGCTCACCTGACTTTCAGTCAGGAGAGCTATAGTGATCACTCACCGTCCGTCGTCCGTCGTCCTGCGTCCGTCGTCCGTGAACATGGTGTTTGCGTCTTCTCCTCCCAAACCGCTGAACCAATTTAATTGATATTTGAGATAATAGTTTGTTATGACATCGCAATTTGATTTTGTTCAAATCAAGTTGCCCTGCCCGTGGGTAGGGCCACACCCAAAAAGTGTGCTGAAATCTTAAAAAATCTTCTTCTCATGAACCAGCAGTAGCAGAGACTTGATATTTGGTGTGCAGCTTCCTTTTGAGGTGTAGACTCAGACTTGTTCAAGAGAAGTTTGTGGGGCTATACTTGGCGTCGTTATGGGAGGGGCAAAATTTTTGGCCCCGCCCAAAATTTCTATTTTCCAAACCGAGAGGCTGATTTGAACCAAATTTTATGTGAGGGCTTATTGGGTCATAAGTAACTAATTTACGCTGATTTTTTTTTTCCCGTAGCCCCATGGGAACCGCAGGAGCTAAAAATAGAAAAAAATTTAAAACGCCCATATCTCCAAAACTGCACGGCACCGAGAATTTTTATTTGGTGTGAAGCTTCCTTAGGACCAACAGAAAGAATTGGTAAAAAAAAATTGCTATCGGTTTTATCATAGGGTACAGTTTCAGGACATTGAAAAAGTGCTGAGTCAGCACTTTTTAACACTGTAGGCAGTGGGAAAAACATTAAAAAATCTTCTTCTCCAGATCCAGCAGGCAGAATCTTTTGATATTTGGTATGCAACATTGGAGGGTGGATCTGATTCAGGTTTGTTCAAACCGGCCCCCTGGGTTCATATTTGGGCTCAGTATAGGAGCCCGATTTCGAACTTAGTGCATTTCAGGCAAATTTCTTAAAAAATCTTCTCCAGATCCAGCAGGCAGAATCTTTTGATATTTGGTATGCAACATTGTGGGGTGGATCTGATTCAAGTTTGTTCAAATCGGCCCCCTGGGTTTATATTTGGGCTCAGTATAGGAGCCCAAATTTGAACTTACTGCATTTCAGGCAAATTTCTTTGAAAATCTTCTTTTCCAGATCCAGCAGACAGAATCTTTTGATATTTGGTATGCAACATTGTGGGGTGGATCTGATTCAAGTTTGTTCAAATCGGCCCCTTGGGTTTATATTTGGGCTCTGTATAGGAGCCCAAATTTGAACTTAGTGCATTTCAGGCAAATTGCTTTGAAAATCTTCTTCTCAAGATCCAGCAGGCAGAATCTTTTGATATTGGGTATGCAACATTGTGGGGTGGATCTGATTCAAGTTTCTTCAAATTGGCCCCTTGGGTTATATTTGGGCTCAGTATAGGAGCCAAAATTTGAACTTAGTGCATTTCAGGCAAATTTCTTAAAAAATCTTCTTCTCCAGATCCAGCAGACAGAATCTTTTGATATTTGGTATGCAACATTGTGGGGTGGATCTGATTCTATTTTGTTCAAATCGGCTCCCTAGATTCATATTTGGGCTCACTATAGAAGCTCGAATTTGAACTTAGTGCATTTCAGGCAAATTTCTTCAAAAATCTTCTTCTCCAGATCCTGCAGGCAGAATCTTTTGATATTTGGTATGCAACATTGTGGGGTGGATCTGATTCCAGTTTGTTCAAATCGGCCACCTGGATTCATATTTGGGCTCACTTTAGAAGCCCAAATTCGAACTTAGTGCATTTCAGGCAAATTTCTTTGAAAATCTTCTTCTCAAGATCCAGCAGGCAGAATCTTGTGATATTTGGTATGCAGCATCCTTAGGGGGGTGAGATTCAAGTTTGTTCAAGCCATGTCCCTAGGTCCATATTTGGGCTCAATGTGGGAGCTTGAATTGTAACTTTGTTCAAAATGAGGAATTTTCTTAAAAAATCTTCTTCTTCAGATCCAGCAGTCGGAATGGTTTGATATGTGGTGAGTAGCATCCTTGGGGGGGGGGGGGGGGGGGGGGGGGGGGGGATTCAAGTGTGTTAAAGCCAAGTCCATGGGTCCATATTTGGGCTCCTGTGGGAGCCCAAATTATAACTTAGTCAATATGAGGAATTTTTCTTTAAAAATCTTCTTCTTCAGATTCAGCAGTTGGAATGTTTTGATATTTGGCATGGAGCAACCTTAGGGGGCTGAGATTCAAGTTTGTTCAAGCCAAGTCCCTTGGTTCATATTTAGGCTCACTATGGGAGCCTGAATGACAACTTAGTTCAAAATGAGGAATTTTATTTAAAAATCTTCAGATCCAGCAGATGAATGCTTTTGATATTTTTTATGCAGCATCCTTAGGGGGGTAAGATTCAAGTTTGTTCAAGCCATGTCCCTAGGTCCATATTTGGGCTGATTGTGGGAGCTCGAATTGTAACTTGGTTCAAAATGATGAATTTTCTTTAAAAATCTTCTTCTTCAGATCCAGCAGTCGGAATGTTTTGATATTTGGTGTGCAGAATCCTTAGGGGTGTGAGATTCAGGTTTGTTAAAGCCAAGTCCCTGGGTTCATATATGGGCTTCCTGTGGGAGCCCGAATTATGACTTAGTTCAGTATGAGGAATATTCTTTAAAAATCTTTTTTTAGATCCACTGGTCAGAATATTTGGATATTTGGTTTCAGCTTTTCTTAGGAGGAGCAGATGCAACTTGTGGAAATCAATTCTCTGGGTTGCTATTTAGGCTACCATGTCAGGTGAGCGCCCTCAGGCCCCCTGGGGCCTCTTGTATTTATGAAGGAATTTCATTATAAATTGGTAAGATGGCTCCATATAATATCTAAATGAGAAAGTCCCCTTTTGGTCGGGTTTCAGTCAACCATGATGGCTGCACAAGCACCTGACCTAGATTTTTTTAGCACAGTCTACAGTTCATATTTATGAAGCGATTTCATTGTAACTTGTAAGGATAACTCAGTATGATGTCTAGTTGAGACTTCCTATTTTGATCTTGATCAGTCAGCCGTTATCTGGTTATAAAAAAAGAGCATGCGGCAGTCAAAACGACCATTCGAGAGGGCCTGAGAAACAGATTTTTAACTTTAGTTAGGCCTTAATTGAATAAGAAATCTTGTAATATGTCACAAAATTACCCTTGTAATCACTGAATTCTCCTTAATTATAGACCAATATGACTTCTTGCATTTAATATGTTACATCTTACTTGAAAAAGCTCCATGAGCTTTGTCAAACAAGATGTGATAGAATAAATGCTCTGTTTATCTCTAGAATACAGGAAAGTGACTAAATTCCTGTTAATTAAATATTTATGTTAAATGATTACCGTATTTACTCTATGTATTGGGACACTCTATGATTTGGGACACACATTTTTTCCAGAAAACTATATTTTTTTATGCTCCAAAGTTTGGGACATTCAGGAGATTTGTTTCCAGTTGGCCCGTCGCTAGTAGCAGATGACACTCATAAAAAGAATTCTTGAGTAACTAACAATTTCATTTTTTGCTTTCAAAACATAGCTTATAATCCCTCATTGGAACGAGTGCAATACGCTCGTTCCAATGAGGGATCATAAGCTATGTTTTGGAAGCAAAAAATGAAAATATAAAAAAAAAATTGGACAGCGATTTTCGTTTATAGTGATGGAAAACGAATCACACACAACTTTATTCAGCATCAAATCAAGACCAGGCTGTGTTCTTTCCCCAGTTTCTAAGAATTGGGACACCTGTGAAAATAATTATACCCCACGCAACAAGTTGCAGGGGTATAATGTTTTTTGACTGGTCCATCCGTCAGTCCGTCAGTCCGTCAGTCAGTCCTACTTGTTTTCCGGACTTTTTTTCTACACGCTTCCAGATATTGAGCTGATTTTTGGTATGTGAGTCTAACATGGTGGCCTACAGATCAAGTTTGCATTTTGTTCTGCTCCACTGATTTTTACTGAAATTACGGCCCTTGAACTTTGAAAAGTTCATCAAAATTACAGTTTTCCGGACTTTTTTCTTACACGCTTCCAGATATTGAGCTGATTTTTGATATGTTAGTCTAACATGGTGGCCTACAGAACAAGTTTGGGTTTTGTTCTGCTCCACTGATTTTTTACCAAAATTACGGCCCCATAGACTTTGAAAAGTTCATCAAAATTACAGTTTTCCGGGCTTTTTCTCTGCTTGAATTCTTTCAATACCGTTGAAACTACAGAACACTGTTTTCTGCAGTATTCCTAGAATCTATGTTTATTTTTAAAAAATGATTAGAGCTTGAAATATCAGGGCGTGTGGAGTATGTGAGCGTGCTCACTAAGGTTCTATATTTATTTTTAGCTGTCCCAATACATAGAGTAAATACGGTAATTTTAACCAGCTACTGAATCCCTGTAGATCATCAGTACATAGGTTTCTCAAGACTTCTATCTGCCCATGATCTTTAATTCATTCAAACTCGGTTAATTGAGGAAAAACTCAGTGAAAATATTTAACTCTTTGCCCAATAAAACTAGTTTATGACACTTGTAAAAAGAATTCAAGAATAATTAGGAATTTGAATTTATTTACTTTAAAACATTGCTTATTACACCTCATTGAAGGAACTCAATGAGCTCAGTCAATAAGGGATCATAATAGGGTTCTACGAATTGGAAATTTCTGTGTTAGATCGAATTAGCCAAGCTAGTCGAAAATCGAACCAAATTTGAATCGAATCAGATGAAATGAAAATTCTTTTTATTATACCCTAAACGATAGATTATCGAAGAAATTGCGGAAACATAGAAATCGTATCCCCGCTTTGAAGATATAGAAATTTTTACTTTCACAGTATCAATCAAAATGGCAGCTTTCAAAGCATCACTTCAAGGTGAATACGTGTCAAATTATCACTGGAAATGATCAATTTGTTCTAGAAACGTATAATGAAAAGTAAATCTACTGTTTGTGAGTGGATACCGATCATTTCCAGAATAATTCAACACATATTCACCTTGAATTGATGCATGAAACCCTCTAGTCCAAACATGGCCTGAAAGTCTGTAATATAAGTTTTTGGTTTGAGGACCTACCAAACGAAAAACATGTATTACAGGCTTTCAGGCCATTTTTGGACTAGAAACCCGCCGGCTAAATCAGATCGCAAGACACTATCTGTTCTGAGTAACAATCAAATCACTTCCTTGTATCAATGATTCAATGCGCTGTTTGCTTCCATGCATCAATTCAATGTTGAAACGAGTGGAATTATCAGATTCTTACAAAAAACATAATAAAAAGAAAATCTAGTGTTTTTTAGTGGATGCCGAAAATTATCTCACTTGTGACGAGATAAATGGTTATTTTTTCTTGCGTAAGCACTCGTGAAAAACAAATATTTGTATCGATCACTCATGAGATAATTTTCAGTATTCACTCAAAAACACTAGATATCCTCTATTTATCATATGACTCGTCCGTTTTGTTCACTTTAAAACATTTGATATTTTGTTTTCATATTAATCAGTGATAAATAAAGCCTTCCGTCAATTTCATTGGTCAATTTCAAAACTAGACAATTTGATTGGCTGAACAAAATACATTTTCATAATTTGCATAATTAGAGTTGGGAGCTTTCATTGGTCAATTTCAAAACTGGACATTCGAAATTTGATTGGCTAAACAAAATACAACTGGATCATATTTGCATAATTTCAGTAGGGAGAATTTACGTTATCTGTCCTATTTTGGGTTATATTGTATTAATGTTTTACCTACAAAAAAAAACGCCATTCATTTTTTTTTATATTTTTGCTTCCAAAACATAGGCTATGACCCCTCATTGGAACGAGCTCGGTGGGCTCATTCCAATGAGGGGTCATAACCTATGTTTTGGAAGCAAAAAATGAAAATTTTTAGTAAAATGAGGATGTTTTTTCCAAGTGCCGTCTGCAACTCAAGTTAGGTGATGGGTTAAAAAGTCATATTAAGATGAGTGTTTTTCTCATATAATATTTATGAAACTCATCCGAATTTTGCGTTTGGGCTAGCCAGAGGCTTGCCAAACGGAAAATTCTTAGACTCGTTTCATAAATATTATATGAGAAAAACACTCATTCCATATTCTCTATTTATTAATGCTTGGTGGATTGTTAGAGGAACCAAACTACATTTAATATTTCACTGTAGACCTACACTCCCACTTTTGCTTCTCCAGAAATAATGACCTGATTTCCAGCCATTAATTCTGAGGAGATGCAAAAGTGAGTGTTGTTTTACAGTGAATTCATAAATGTGGCTCGGTTTCTCCAACACACCGCCCATTCCCCACTCCACTTTATTTGTCAACTCTTCGACTTTTGCATGCATTTACCATAACAGTCCCCAACACGATGTAACTCTGGTTGTTGAGAGTGTTGTTAAGGCCTAATAAACAAACTTTAAACAAACTGATGTTGTTTCTCGAGGTTCATGTTGGTTTTGTGCATCAGTCAAATGGTCTATGGAACCACGGAAATAATATACTACTGCACACCGTTCTGAGCGTGGATGAATGCACCAGTGAAAAGATTCAAAATAATTTAATGTCTTGGATCTGAAAATGAACCGAATAGGACTGATTCGCTTTCAGAATAGTAAATGGAAAAAAATAAAATTTGAAATGATATTTTATATGGCCATCATTGTTCAAACTTAAAGTTTGCACACATGTTGATCAGTAATTGCCATTGTGCATGTGACAAGTGCAGGTAACTCTGCTATGCCCCCTTTTAGTATTTAAAACATTACAGTATTTTGTCGCTTACTCCTTCAATATTTTAATGCTATATTGTTCAAACTTTGCACACATGTTGATCACCAATTACCATTGCGTATGTGACAAGAGCAAATAACTCTATTTTGTATTTCCAGAGTTATGCCCCCTTTTAGTGCTTAAAACATTACAGTATTGTGTCACCTACTCCTTCAACATTTTACATGCTATATTGTTTAAACTTTGCACACATGGTGATCACCAATTGCCATTGTGCATGTGACAAGGGCAGATAACTCCATTTTGTATTTCCAGAGTTATGCCCCCTTTTAGTACTTAAACATTACAGTATTGTGTCGCCTTCTCCTTCAACATTTTACATGCTATATTGTTCAATCTTTGCACACCCATTGATCACCAATTGCCGTTGTGCATGTAACAAGAGCACGTAACTCTGTTTTGTATTTCCAGAGTTATGCCCCCTTTTAATACTTGAAACATTACACAATTGTGTCGCCTACTCCAACATTTTACATGCTACATTGTTTAAACTTTGCACACATGTTGATCAGTAATTGCTGTTGTGCATGTTACAAGAGCAGGTAACTCTGTTATGTATTTCCAGAGTTATGTCCCCTTTTAGTACTTAAAACATTACAGTATTGTGTCGCCAACTCCTTCAACATTTTACATGCAATTTTGTGTAAACTTTGCACACATGGTGATCACCAATTGCCGTTGTGCATGTGACAACAGAAGGTAGCTCCATTATGTATTTCCAGAGTTAAGCCCCTTTTAGTACTTAAAATATTACAGTATTGTGTCGCCTTCTCCATCATTTTACATGCTTTTATACAAACCCCCTGCCCCCCCCCCCCCCCCCCCCCACAAACAAAGTTTTTTTTGGGGAGGGGGGGGCTATAGGAATCACCCTGTCCGTCCATCCGTCCGTCCGTCCATCTGTCCATCCTTATAAGCTCAACTCCTCCTAAACCGTTTGAAGAATTTTCAGGAAACTTTACACAATGGAAGAACTCCATATGAAGATGTGCATGAAGCAATATAATTCCGTTCTGACATTTCCAAGGGGAGATAATCTAACTTATACATTCGGGGGTATCACTTTGTGAGCTTGCTCACAGTACCTCTAGTTTGTTCAAACATTGTACACATGTTGATCACCAATTGCCGTTGTGCATGTGACAAGAGCAGGTAACTCTGTTTTATATTTCCAGAGTTATGCCCCCTTTTTAGTACTTGAAACATTACACTATTGTGTCGCCTACTCCAACATTTTACTTGCTTTATTGTTTAAACTTTGCACCCATGTTGATCATCAATTGTCATAGTGAATGTGACAGGAGCAGATAACTCCATTTTATTTTTAAACGACGAGAATCCTCATCGTTTATAGCTATTATGATCCTCAAAATGTCCTTTTCCTTGGCGCCAGCTATCGTCAATTGTTATCAATGAAGTTAACCTGTCATTGAATGGACGCTACCATTCTAAATGGTGGGGAGAATCTTCTACAACAGCCTTGTTTTTATTTTGTGAAGACCTCAGATCGATTAATATGAAAATGTGAAAACAGTTGAATTACCCTTTACCCCAGACAGGGCAGGGGAATGGGCAATAATTAGAGGGGGGTGGGGGGCAGACATAGTCAAGTCAACAAAAATTTCAAACTTTACCCCAGAGAAACTTGTGCATGTTCCAATTTTGACATGCGTATGTTGCCCCGCTAGGTGGTGCTCTTGTTGGAAATGTCTTTGTATATACAGTTAAAACTAGAAGTCCTGTCATGAAATGTGCACAAATAGCACGTCGATATGCTCATTAATGTACGCGTTATGGCCCAAGTAAAGCTATCAAATTCTGTACATATGGCCTGTGCACAAGCAATGTTTCAGCCAATGGACCTCCGGGTAACCCGGAGGTCTATTGGCAGAAACATTGCATGTGTTTGCTATGAGTAATCAGGAGAACCTGCCGTGTTTTGGATGCCATTCGATATGGCAATAGCGTGCAATTCCAACGCGCAATTAAGCCTAGATAAGCGCACTATTTGTGACAGGACTTCTGGTTTTAACTGTAGGTTCTTGCGCTCTGTCAAACCAGATTTAATTGATTATATTCCTAGTTGCATTAGCTCCCTTGATGCAGGGCTTGCCTTGAGTCGGGGCTGATCAGCCCAGGCCCCGAGAGGAGCACTTGCTGGGGGCTTTTTTTCAAGCCCCGACATTTTCCACAAAAAAGCACTAACAATAACGGACAAAATGGAAAATCAGCCCCGAAAAGGCCCCGACCTCAATATGTGGGGCACTTTTTTTAGGCTCCTTCCATTTTACTCAAGGCGAGCCCAGCTTGATGTCAAAATATCCAAATGTCAAGTAGCCATTTTTCCCATAATGCAACTGGGAATTTAACCAATTCAATCTTGTTTGACAGAGCTCAATGAGCTCTGTCAAACAAGATTGAATTTGTTAAATTTCTTGTTGCATTATGGGAAAAATTTGCACTCTGAACTTTAGATATTTTGACATCAATGTGCAGGGGGTTAATGGAAATATTTGTTGCATGAAATTTTGGTAGTTTGACACCAGTTTGGATAGGGTTAAATGTAAAAAAAATTGGTGGATCTGTGACCTTCATAATGGATTCTTTACTTTAATCTATGAGATAAAGTTGCTCCATTGGCTGAAAACTTGACTTATGTTAGGCCTAAAAAAAGTTAAAAATCTGTTTCTCAGGCCCATCTACGGGGCCATCTGGTCTGCTGCATGCTGTCTCTTTATTTTATAACCAATGCCAACTTAAAAAAATAAAAATTAAATGATTTATGTCTGATCTTTCACCAAAGTTAATAAAATTGATAAATTTGTTCCTTGAGTGCAACAAGGTTTTTTTCACTCATGGAGACCAAATACACCACCATCACATGCTATTCTGTAGTTTATTAGGCCTAATACATAAAACAAACCAAGAACATGAACTTTTGATGGCAAAGAAATAATTACAAAAATAAAAAATAAAATAAAAAAAAAACACCTCCCGATTGCAATTTTACAAAAAATGGCCTGATAAACAGGAGATCTACTTTCTTGGCCCTTAAATTTATCAAGGGCCTAAAAAAGTTAAAAAAATCTCTGTTTCTCGGGCCTTCCTGCATTGTCTTTTTAGCTGCCATATGCTTTCTTTTTATAACCCAAAATGATAAATTTGGCCCTTGATGCAACAAGGCTTTGCAATGCTAAAGCATTGCAAAGCCTTGTTGCATCAAGGGCCAATTTTTCTTGCACTCAAGGACTAAGTAAACCACCACCCACGCTATTCTGTAGATTATGAGGCTTAAAACATAAAACAAAACCAAGAACATGAGTTTTTGATGGCAAAGAAATAATTCTAAAAATAGAAAATAAAATAAAAAACACCCGCTCGCATGCAATTTTACAAAAAATCGCCTGAGAAACAGTAGATCTGCTTTGTGGGGCCTTAAATATTGATATATTTTTTGCAGCTACAATACATCTACTACTGATGTATTACCAGAATCTGCAACATGTACTAATATGCTATTCTTGCCAAATTATTCAAGGTACCTAGTTCTTTGTTATTTTTCAACAGTTGTTCACCATTTTCTGTATATCTTTTCTCAAAAGAAAGTTTATGTTAATGTTTGTAATTCTCTCATCTGTAATTATGTTTCTTTCCAAACTACTAAGCCTGGACAACCTGCTTCCTCAAATTTCATGTCCTCAGTTGGAGAATGCACCATGAATTGGGCCTTGGAGAAACTATAAATTTCAAAAGAAAGAAAAATTTACGTCCAACATGTGGCAGAAAAGCATAGTGCACAAGCCTTGGACTCTAGATTCATTACCTGGTTGAATGCTAGAAGCCACTATCAAGGCTTTCAAAAATCAGGGAACTAGAGCAAAAGCCAACGTTTGTTAGCTCAACTTTGGACGAAGCCAAATTTGAGCTTATGCCATGGCCAGTTGTCCATCTGTCCGTCAACAATTCAATACGGCTCGGGCTAGAGGCCGTATTTATGAACCGATCTTTATGAAACTTCTTGGGTACCTTTGCTATGACCATGGGACGAGAACAAGTGTTTTGCGGTCCGATCCGAAATTCAAGTTCACCGCTGGTAACCATTTTGTACAAAATTAGGTGCAATCTGATTTTTGTGCAAAACTTCCATATGAAAGCGCTGATTTGAATAATATTTTGTATGAATGTTTAGTACCATGGGATACATTACATATAATACAAGTTTTTTTCTCGTGAGTAAATTATGCAAATTAGACTAACTTTGATGTATTTAGTGTTACTTTCAGCACTGTAAGTACAAATGTCAATACAGCTCGGGCTAGAGGCCGTATTTATGAACCGATCTTTACGAAACTCTTTGGGTACCTTTGGTATCACTGTTGGATGGGAACGAGTGTTTTGGGGTCCGGTCCGAAATTCATTTTGTACAAAATTAGGTGCAGTCAGATTTTTGCACAGAACTTCCATATGAAAGCGCTGATTTGAATAATTTTTTTGGGTGAATGTTTAGCACCATGGGATACATCACAAATAATACGGGTGTTTTTCTCCTGCAGAAATTATACAAATTAGATGAACTTTGATTTTTTCAGTGCTACTTACACACAGTAAGTACACATGTCAATTTGGCTTGGGCTAGAGTCTATATTTATGAACTGATCTTCACAAAACGTCCTGGGTGCGGTCCAAAATTCAAGATGGCTGCCAGTGGTCATTTTGTACCAAAATTAGGTCTTAATCAGTTTTTAGCTCACCTGAGCAAAGCTCAAGGTGAGCTTTACTAATCGCTTTCCGTCCATCGTCCGGCGTAAACTTTACAAAACCAACTTCTCCGAAGAAACCACTGGCCCAATATTTTTCAAATGTTGGGTAAATGTTTATTACCTAATGTCAATTCAGATTTGTTCAAATGAAGTTGCCCCTCCTCCTGGGTGGGGCCACGCCCCCCAATGGGCACCAAAATCTTTGAAAATCTTCTTATCATGAACCAGCAGTAGCAGAGACTTGATATTTGGTGTGCAGCTTCCTTTTGAAGTGTAGAATCAAGTTTGTTCAAGAGAAGTTTGTCGGGCATTATTTGCCTTCGTTATGGGAGGGGGAAAAATTTTGGCCACGCCTAAAATTTCTATTTTCTGAACCATGAGGTCGATTTGAACCAAATTTGATATGAGATGATAATGGGTCATAAGTAGTTGATTGATGCAAAAAAAAATTTTCTCATTGCCCCGTGGGAACCTCGGGAGCTAAAAATAGGAATAACCTTAAAACTGCCTTATCTCCAAAACTACACGGCGCAGAGAATTCTTATTTTGTATAAAGCTTACTTTTATCCAGTAGAATAGAATGTTTAAAAAAAATCCCTATCGGTTTGATCACAAGGTACTTTTTTCAGGACTTTGAAAAAGTGCTGAGTCAGGACTTTGAAAAAGTGCTGAGTCAGCACTTTTTAGCCCGACTGTTCACAGTAAGGGGTATAGTAATGACTTTTGTCCATCCGTCCGTCCGTCTGTTAACATTTAGAGTTTTTGGTTAAAGTTTGTGGTTAAAGTCTTTTACTGAAGGTTCAAGTGTTTTTTTGTTTTTTTTTTCTCTCTTTTCCTGTTTAGTTGACATTAGGAGTTTTGGTTAAAGTTTGTGGTTAAAATTTTTATTCAACCTTCAAGTACAGGCAATACCCAGTAGTTCTTGTCTGCTCGTCACGAAATTTCATATGCAGGTTTTAGGTCATGTCTTCAAGAGAACGTCCCCTTTTGGTCGGGATCGGTCAACCGGTATGGCTGCCTGAGCCCAAAACCCAAAAACCATTAGCACAGTATACAGGTCGTATTTATGAAGGGATTTCATTGCAACTTCATAGAATGCCTCTGTATAATGCCTAGATGAGAATGTCCCTGTTTGGGCATGATCTGTCAACCGTGATGGCTGCCCAAGCCCGAAACCCCAAAACTTTTAGCACAGTCTGCAGGTCATGTTTAATATGGTTGCATTCATTGTAACTTGATATGATGACTCCATATGATGTCTACATGAGAATTTCCCCATTTGGGCATGATCTATCAACCTTCACAACTGCCCGAGCCCGAAACCCGAAAACCTTTAGCACAGTCTACAGGTCATATTTATGGAGGGATTTCATTGTAACTTTGTAGGATCAATCCACATGATGCCCAGATGAGAATGTCCCCTTTTGGTTGCGATCATTCAACCATGATGGCTGCCCGAGCCCGAAGCCCGGAAACCTTTGGCGCAGTCCACACGTCATATTTATGGAGGGATTTCATTGTAACTTGATAGGTTGACTTCATATAATGTCTACATGAGAACGTCCCCTTTTGGGCAACTGTGACGGCAACAGGGGCCCGAATACCTTCAGCACAGTCTATAGGTCATATTTATGGAGGGATTTCATTGTAATGTGATAGGTTGACTTCATATAAAAAGAAAATTGACTCATATAGCCCAACATTGCTTTATGTACTGCATCTTTAATCCTTTACCTAACACAAGTTGAAGCCAACAGTACAAATTATTTTTCTGAAACATCAGATTTTTTCATTTTTTATTTACTTCTAACCATGGCTTATTACTCCTTATTGGAACAAGCTCATCAAGTTTGTTCCATTAATCGGTCATGAGGTATGTTTTGAAGTAGAGAAATGAAAAAATAAAATTTAAATAGCAAATTTTGTATATCACGAGTGCAGATATGGCAGATTCGTTAGGTAAACTGTTAACAAAAAATGGCTCCGACTATTTTGCATCTAAGCATTGCCATTCCTGGGACAGTCGGGCTGCATGCGTGACATCACTGTAGTTAACACAGCAGGCAATGGGAAAAACATTAAAAAAATCTTCTTCTCCAGATCCAGCAGGCAGAATCTTTTGATATTTGGTATGCGACATTGTAGGGTGGATCTGATTCAAGTTTGTTCAAATCGGCCCCCTGGGTTCATATTTGGGCTCAGTATAGGAGCCCGATTTCGAACTTAGTGCATTTCAGGCAAATTTCTTAAAAAATCTTCTTCTCCAGATCCAGTAGGCAGAATCTTTTCATATTTGGTATGCAACATTGCGGGGTGGATCTGATTCAAGTTTGTTCAAATTGGCCTCCTGGATTCATATTTGGGCTTACTATAGAAGCCCGAATTCGAACTTAGTGCATTTCAGGCAAATTTATTAAAAAATCTTCTCCAGATCCAGCAGGCAGAATATTTTGATATTTGGTATGCAACATTGTGGGGTGGATCTGATTCAAGTTTGTTAAAATTGGCTTCCTAGATTCATATTTGGGCTCACTATAGAAGCTCGAATTCGAACTTGGTGCATTTCAGGCAAATTTCTTAAAAAATCTTCTTCTCCAGATCCAGCAGGCAGAATCTTTTCACTTTTGGTAAGCAACATTGTGGGGTGGATCTGATTCAAGTTTGTTCAAATCGGCCCCCTGGATTTATATTTGGGCTCAGTATAGGAGCCCAAATTTGAACTTAGTGCATTTTAAAAAATCATCTTCTCCAGATCCAGCAGGCAGAATCTTTTGATATTTGGTATGCAACATTGTGGGGTGGATCTGATGCAAATTTGTTCAAATCGGCTCTCTAGATTCATATTTGGGCTCACTATAGAAGCTCGAATTCCAATTTAGTGCATTTCAGGCAAATTTCTTAAAAAATCTTCTTCTCCAGATCCAGAAGGCAGAATCTTTTGATATTTGGTATGCAACATTATGGGGTGGATCTGATTCAAGTTTGTTCAAATCGGCTCCCTAGATTCATATTTGGGCTCACTATAGAAGCTCGAATTTGAACTTAGTGCATTTCAGGAAAATTTCTTAAAAAATCTTCTTCTCCAGATCCAGCAGGCAGAATCTTTTCATATTTGGTAAGCAACATTGTGGGGTGGATCTGATTCAAGTTGGTTCAAATCGGCCCCCCTGGGTTTATATTTGGGCTCAGTATAGGAGCCCAAATTTGAACTTAGTGCATTTCAGGCAAATTTCTTAAAAAATATTCTTCTCCAGATCCAGCAGGCAGAATCTTTTGATATTTGGTATGCAACATTGTGGGGTGGATCTGATTCAAATTTGTTCCAATCGGCTCCCTAGATTCATATTTGGGTTCACTATAGAAGCTTGAATTCGAACTTAGTGCATTTCAGGCAAATTTCTTAAAAAATCTTCTTCTCCAGATCCAGAAGGCAGAATCTTTTGATATTTGGTATGCAACATTGTGGGGTGGATCTGATTCAAGTTTGTTCAAATCGGCCCCCCTGGGTTTATATTTGGGCTCAGTATAGGAGCCCAAATTTGAACTTAGTGCATTTCAAGCAAATTTCTTTGAAAATAATCTTCTCAAGATCCAGCAGGCAGAATCTGTTGATATTTGGTATGCAACATTGTGGGGTGGATCTGATTCAGGTTTGTTCAAATCGACCCCCCTGGATTCATATTTGGGCTCACTATAGAAGCCCGAATTCGAACTTAGTGCATTTCAGGCAAATTTCTTAAAAACTCTTCTTCTCCAGATCCAGCAGGCAGAATCTTTTGATATTTGGTATGCAACATTGTGGGGTGGATCTGATTCAAGTTTGTTCAAATCGGCCCCCCCTGGGTTTATATTTGGGCTCAGTATAGGAGCCCAAATTTGAACTTAGTGCATTTCAAGCAAATTTCTTTGAAAATAATCTTCTCAAGATCCAGCAGGCAGAATCTTTTGATATTTGGTATGCAACATTGTGGGGTGGATCTGATTCAGGTTTGTTCAAATCGACCCCCCTGGATTCATATTTGGGCTCACTATAGAAGCCCGAATTCGAATTTAGTGCATTTCAGGCAAATTTCTTAAAAACTCTTCTTCTCCAGATCCAGCAGGCAGAATCTTTTGATATTTGGTATGCAACATTGTGGGGTGGATCTGATTCAAGTTTGTTCAAATCGGCCCCTGGGTTCATATTTGGGCCCACTATAGAAGCTCGAATTGGAACTTGGTGCATTTCAGGCAAATTTCTTTAAAAATCTTCTTCTCCAGATCCAGCTGGAACTCAGTGCATTTCAGGCAAATTTCTTTAAAAATCTTCTTCTCCAGTTCCAGCAGGCAGAATCTTTTGATATTTAGTATGCAACATTGTGGGGTGGATCTGATTCAAGTTTGTTCAAATCGACCCCCCTGGATTCATATTTGGGCTCACTATAGAAGCCCGAATTCGAACTTAGTGCATTTCAGGCAAATTTCTTAAAAAATCATCTTCTCCCGATTCAGCTTGCAGAATCTTTTGATATTTGGTATGCAACATTCTGGGGTGGATCTGATTCAAGTTTGTTCAAATCGGCTCCCTAGATTCATATTTGGGCTCACTATAGAAGCTCGAATTCGAACTTAGTGCATTTCAGGCAAATTTCTTTGAAAATCTTCTTCTCAAGATCCAGCAGACAGAATCTTTTGATATTGGGTATGCACCATGCTTAGGAGGGTGAGATTCAATTTTGTTCAAGCCATGTCCCGAGGTCCATATTTGGACTCACTGTGGGAGCTTGAATTGAAACTTAGTTCAAAATGAGGAATTTTCTTTAAAAATCTTCTTCTTCGGATCCAGCAGTCGGAATTTTTGATATTTCGTGTGCAGCATCCTTAGGGGGGTGAGATTCAAGTTTGTTAAAGCCAAGTCCCTGGGTTCATATATGGGCTCCCTGTGGGAGCCCAAATTGTAACTTAGTTCAATATGAGGAATATTCTTTAAAAATCTTCTTTCTTTTTTTTAGATCCACTGGTCAGAATCTTTGGATATTTGGTATAAGCTTTTCTTAGGAGGAGCAGATGCAACTTGTTGAAATTGGTTCTCTGGGTTGATATTTAGGCTACCATGTCAGGTGAGTGCCCTCAGGCCCCTTGGGGCCTCTTGTCTTAAGTTGTCCTGCGATATATATTTTAGCAGTTCTCTGATAAGTTGTTGAAGTACACTACGAGTTGGAAGTAGTTGTAGGAACAACCGCGGTATAATCAGGAATCGAAACGCGGTTGTAAACTTTCAATAAACGCGTTCATCGTTTTTTTCACGGTTATTCTCCAGGAGTATCGTTTGACAGTTCGTTTCTGTTCCCGGTTGTAAACGAAGATAAACGCGTTTATCGTTTTTTTGTGGTTATCCTTCAGGGATATCATGTAACAGTTCGTTTCTGTTCCCGATTGTAAACGAAGATAAACATTCATCCGTCCGGCAAATAACGAGCATTGGCACATGTGCTTCAACTTGAATGTACAAGAGCAAACTAAAAGAAAAGACAGCAGCACAGAAATCACATGCATAGCATGTAGCTATTTTATCTCACAAAAATTCTCTCCAAACATCTCTCCCCATTTATCACTTAACACTATCCCCCGCCCCTTACAAAAACCACCACTTTGCAATGTGCCCCCCCCCCCCCCCCCCCCGGGCCCCCATCAATCTCCAGCCCCCAAAATGCCAATTGCCTACCTATTAGTTATATTCACGGACGAGGTCGCCTGAACCACTTGCTGGCTAAAAAATAGCCAGCGCAATATGGAAAATTCGCCATTCAAATTCAAAACGACATGAACATAGTTATCCATCAATTGTCCCTCCCACCAACTCCCAATACCCCATTTCACTTCTCCGGCCTCTATTGCGGCACTCACCAAAACTCTGGCGATTAAATGCCCTAAAGTTTCCAATTTGACAGAAAAAATACTTTCTATTTCATCTCCTCAGTCTTGTCTTAAAAATGACTTGATGCCGTAATGCGCTTAGCTACGTCGGATGTCATTTACCACTGAAAAAAGGCTTCGGTGCCCCGGTATATGACACCCCATCCCTCTCCTCTCCATGCACACCCCACCCTCTCATTCTGAACTCTGAAGGACTAAGGACAGTTCCAAACATAACACATGCATGTGCAAACTCCAGGTTTTTACATGTACCTCCCTTATCATATGGATGTCAATTTGGGGTAAATTGATATTCTGTTTGCTTTCCTTCATTGGATGAAGATGTTTATGTGATAAAAAATAAACAACATAATGAGTTTTAGTTATTTATTAATGTGCCAATTTCTAAGGGTAGGAATTGCCAAAAAAAATAACGCACATGTCGATTGAACGTGACAAGATCGTTGCTCGACACATGCGCCTGGGAGCAAAGACAATTTATCCCTATTCAGTTTGACCCAAATTCTGCATGGCTTTCACTTGAATTTTTCATTTGAAACAATGAAACAAACTGAGTTTCTTCATCTAGAGAACTTGTCCCCTCCCCCCACTCTCCCTGAAAGTTTTGCCATTGCATATTGCGAGCGTAGTGGCACCCTTTTGTCAGATTCCACCCCAAACATGCACAGAATAAGGGTGTTTGGGTTGAGGAGTCAGTATTGTCGTTTCATCCCATTTTCTGTAACACTTGTTTGCAGAGTTTCCCATTTGGATCATAGATTTATATTTATCAGTAAAAATAACATTGTCGATGTTTTCTGAGTTTTATACAATACTTCCATTGTTCATTACAAAATGTTTCAATGTCTGAGTGCATTTAGATTTTAACGCCTACATTTTAAAAAAAATGTCAATCATTTAAATGCATCAGATCTCCTTTTGCCATTCAAATAGTGCAAATAGTGGGTAGTTCAGATAAAAAGAAAAAAACCCAATGGAAAAAGCACTCTTAGAATATATATATATATAGCAATAACCGTCCCTCTTTCGTGTTTCCACAGGTGGTTAATTACAGTAGTTTGTTTTGTAATTAAACTGGTGGCAATAAGGCACTCACCGAAATTGGATTAAGAGCCGGGCATACAAATCAATCAGCTTCCTTTTATTGTGCAAGCCTTCTGAAGTTATTGTTTACAAAAAAACAATGCTCTGGATCTCCCAATGCACCTCGAAAAGTAATTAAGTATTCATGCAATTGAATTAAATATTTTGAGAATGGCATTAATTTATCCATTCCTGACTTGTGTACATGTATTGTTTCCCGACACTCTGCATTTCTTCAGTTCAGTGTACTCACAGTGACATTTTAGTCTCATCACATTCAATAGCAGCCATACCTTTTTCTGAATTCATGATACATTTGAATATTGAAATTCCATTGCATCTTAATACGAACGCTTATCATTTCGAGTCAAAGGATTTTGCGAGAGCGTGGTGAGAGAAGGGGAGCCCATCGGGAAGAATAACACGTTTGAGCCTTTTACCCGATCCAGGTATCGACGAGATGGGGGCGAGCACAAGAGGAAGCACCCCTCACTTGGTGTGTGTTTGGGGGGGGGGGGGGGGGGGGGGGTGCTGCCCCTGAAACAAATGTGAAATTCAAGACAAAAAAAAACTCAGTTTCCTTGACTGAGAGTTTGCTTGTGTCCATAAGTTATAAGTTGTGAAGGGCATCAATAATTAAGCCACATCACTGGGGTGGGGGAACGACTAAAAAGGAGGGGTATGTACCCCCCCCCCCCCCCCTACACCACTGAAATGTCTTCACGAAATATTTTTTTTAAAATTATTTAAAAAAAAAAATGTTGCATCCCTCTCGACAATGAGCCTGTGGAGTAAGTTTCAGTATGCCCACTCTCACCCTGCAATCTCTTTGGTGCGATAGATAAATGTCTACATCTGTAGAGCAGCACTCTTTGCTTCCAAGGGTTCCCGACAAGGATGTGTATTTATTTAAAATCATGGTGTGTGTATGTACTCCTCTAAGGTTTCTCTTGGAATGGTGTATTTTAAATGGAACTTGGTTTCAACTACATGCAGGTCCGAACTTAGGTGGGCAGAAGGTGCCTCGTGTTTTGTACAGAGCATATGTTCAGACGAGAATTAGCATTTTCGTGTTTAGCACACAAATAAACAAATTAAGGCTAGAACCATTCTTTGTTGTTTTTTTTGTTCGATGATCATTTTATTTTTAACGTGCATTATCCCAACAAAACAAATTTCATTAGATTAAATGGTCATTCGCAGATTTCTTCAAATGTTTATTCATCACAAAACAACCGCCTCACATAAACATGTCATTCAAGTATATTTGGCTTTTGCACTGCTGAAAATCACAGTAGCCCACACGTTTTTCATTTGAATTTCCTTGTTACCTGGCATGCCAATTAATGTATTAGTAAAACGTTTGCCCGTGTAGTGGAGATTCACGAACCAATGCATCAGTGAACTTAACCCATGCCTGGGAAACTTAGTTGAATAACTGTTGGCCAACAGTCCGGTTTAATTTTGGAGTTCTGTATTTTTCTTGGATGTGGTTCAGACAGTAGATGTGTGCGGGTTAGTATGGTAACACTAAGTGGGCAGTAAAAAATTAGGAAACATATTACTTCTGCTTTATGCTAAGGTGTTGTTCATGACTCCAGTGGCGAAGATAAAGGGGGGGGGGGGCAGAGGCCCCCCCCCCCCCACCAGAAGTTTTGTCGGAAATTTTTTGGGACCATTTTTAGGCGAATTTATGCCTAATAACATTAAAATGCTGGCTTTGGGGATAAAAACATGCCATTTTGGGTAAAAAAGACCAATTTTCAGTACATTTGCAGTAAACAACAGATTCTTTCTGTTTGTTTGGGATTTTGTTGTTGGTACACTGTCGGAAAATTTTCGGTCTGTCAGAAAATTTTGGGCTTGCCCTTCCGCCAGCGAAAAGCTATCTACTCCACTGCATGACTCATCAGTCACTGAGATACGCTTTGGAAAGTGAAAGTGGTGTTTTGATAGAGGATAATTTTTTACGTGTGTTGGAAAAACGTGTTATTCTCTTCCATTAAACTGTGACAGATTATAGGGTATGAGAGGCAAAGAATACTGGGTAGTGGGACAGATTTTTTCATCAAGAAATAAAGTCCAACAATGTGTTGTTGAATATGTAGTTTGTTGTGATCCAGATGCAGCGGTATTGAGATTTTGAAGGCTTTCTTTGCCTTTAGTCGGCCTACTTAAAAACTCTCGACCGACAATAACACTGAAAAAATATTTTCAATTTGACTTTTAACTTGTTCAAATATACAATGGATTATGCATTATATTCACATCAGATGATTTTTCAAGATAATCTCGGCCACTCGTTGTCGCAGTGATCAGATCCACGCGTTATTTATTAATATTTGACAGTCTCCAGTATGACTTGCGAAATTGGAAATTTTGTACTAAAAGGCAGACAATGGACAATATTTCGAATGGAATGACGTTTTTGATTGCTCGACTTGAGCATTGCAAACGCCAACAACAGATTTTGGATTTTTGCTTTACATGACTGTGTATAGATCGTATCATAAATGATTGTTGGTATCGTTATTTACGTTTATGACTGAAAGCCACAATGCAGTTTCATCAAAGCCCATGTCTCGTTTCTTCCCACAAGACTAACACTATCGTTTATTTACATTTCGCACTCCAGTCGCAAACGATCGGAAACCGTGGTTATCGTTTTTATTAGTGGCACGGAAACGAAACTCGCATTTTTGTATAGTTTATATCCGCGCACAAAACCGCGAGATAATTGCGGTTTACCTACAACTACTTCTGACTTGCAGTGTAAAGTGGATTTTACTTGGAAAATAGTGTTCATGTGGTTTTTTGACCATCATAATGTTGAATGACAATTCTACTATTATTATTGAACTGGACAAGTTTTTGGGATGAAGATATTTACAGGACAATTCAGACTTCGGACAAATCAGACCTTGGCTGATTCAAATGATAAACATGGATTTCCGAATAGTCCAAGGTCTCACTTATCCAGGATCCGAATTGTCTCCAGAAAGGTCTGATATCTTCAAGGTCTGTATCATCTAAAGCATTCATAAACTGTCAACTCATACCAATGTTCCCCACAACAATCAAATTATTAAACCCAGGAAAATTAGATAGATCATTCTCTAGGTTTTATAATAGTGTTTGTCATTTTGTGAATTGCGAACTTGAAAATGCTGTCAATGTTTATCATTTTAACAGCACCTTTACATTCTATAAATGTTTAAAAGTGATCATGAACAGTTCGCTGGTTACTATTTTTTAAATCGTCGTAACCTCCTGCTAATTCAAACGACCTTTTGCAACTTATTTCTGGACTTGTGTTGCCAAGATAAATATGTTGATACCAGCTGACCAGTCCACTATCATTAATTGAGGTGTATTATTTTAAGCTTTGAGGCCTGCATACTATTTTAAGTTTTGAGACATGGTGATTTTTACCCTTTCTTTACCCAACGCACGATATCAAAATTTATTATTTCAAATATCATTTTTTAATTTTTTTCAAAAAAGTTCAACAAAACTATATCATGTCACCCCTCGTTGGAATGAGCTCGACGAGCTCGTTCCAAAGAGGGGTCACATGATATGGTTTTGTTGAAATTTTCCCAAAAATAATATTTTTTCAGCTGCTGAATTTGCAAATTACGCTGGCGAATGCGGGCGATTCTTTGGGTAAAGGGTTCACACTCCACGTGGTTAACCTTTAAAGCCTCAGATTCATTTTATGTTGGGGGCACGGTGGCATTGCGGTAACCGGTTCTCATCAGATCACCAAAGTTAAGCAAATCCGAGCTCTGTTAGTCCTCGGATGGGTGACCGTCTGAGCAATCGATTCGAACTCCCATGCTTTGTCCTTGGCAAGGCACTTAACCCCCGTTGTCCACATGGAGGCCTGATGACGCTGTGTACTAAAGCATACTGAACATCGATGGTGCGCATGTTTTCAACCAATCTAATCCGTCCTGTGCTGCAATGTGGAGTTACGATGTTGGGGAGCTGGCAGCTGCTCGTTGTTGCTTGTGGTTCTCTCCGGGTACTCCGGCTTCCTCCACCCATAAAACTGTCACGGTCATGATTAGCCATTGTGCATACGTATGTGACCTTAAACACCAAGAAATAAATAATAAATATCATGTCACTGACTACTGTATATACATGTACAAATACACAACTGCTGTAGAAGACTTAACAGTGTTTCTACCTCATTGTTGCCTGCCTCTTCAGCACTGTTAAGATTGTTATTATCCCTAGTGGGTGGGGGTGTGAGATGGGGAAATCTTACCCCCTTGGGACAAGATATTTGGGCCAGACATAAGGCTTGCCAAGTGTCTGGACCGAATATCTTGTCCCGAGGGTGAGATTTCCCCATCTCATACCCACTAGTGCTCAAACAACTAGTGAATTCCAAAGTCGACTAGTCAATACCCAAAAGTCAAGTCGACTTCGACTGGTCATTGGTGATAACCTGTCTCCTTATAACAGTGTTGGTGTTCCGGTAGAGTGCTGAAGGTCCAAATTTGGCTTCACTTGGGCATTCATATACAGCAACTTACTGGAGCATTGTTCTGTTAATGTGCTTCTAATTATGCTAAGAGTGAAATTATATAGTCTTATTTAATTTGCCTTTTTGCGATTTATGGGAGAGTACCTATAGGCACTCTCCCATAAATTGCAACAAGGCAAATTAATAACATATCCTGATAGCCCAAAATAATTCAGCACTCTACTAGTACCAGTTAAAACAAACTACTGTCACTACTATTAGATGGCAATAGATGTATACATTGATTGCCCAGCTGTTCAAACTGTCTGACAGTGGCACAGAAGGGATACTATTTACCTAAAGGCTTGAACTCCTCCGAGTAGTCGACTGCACAATTGAGAGTCAACTACTGGTTTGCCCAGGGTCGACATCGACTAGTCGACAAATCGTTTGAGTACTAATACCCACCTCCATCAAGAATAATTTTTCTTCCCCACCAAAACAGTCTGACGTCATCATAAGAAATTCAGGGGCACGTGCAGCAATATCGAGCAATTTTGTTGTCCATTTCTGAAGAAAACTGATTTGCTTATCTGAAAGAGTACACAAAAGTTCTGTACATACCACAGGTATATACCACAAAATTAAATCCCAACGTCGGCAAGATAGCGGTTCAGGATTTGTAGTGAAATGAACATTGACACATTCCGATGACGTCATATTATGAATTCTACAATGTATTCACATAACTTTTTGACGGGAATTTCGTGCAACTCGCTCCACTCATTATGGCGTTCATCAAAAAATTGAGATAAAAGAGTCAAGTGTCCTTCATGTTTTGCGGTCTGTGTTTTTATTTCTATTTTCTTCGACAAACGTTCGTTTGCTAATATTTCCGAAACGTGATACCATGTCGTTTCTTTACAGAAGAACGTGCCTGTGATGATTGAATAGTCCTGTGCTCATTAAATATGCTAATAGGCCAATATAGGTTGGTCAGGTGGGTTGGGTGAGATACCTGTCACGTGGGTGAGGCGAGACTGGTATATCTCACTCAGCTGTCTCAAAGGACTTTATATATGTCTCAATACCTTAGTGAAGGGAGAAAAATGCAACTCACGACCGAGTTTTCAAAGAAAAATACACTTGGGGCCGTGATGGGGGTAGTTTTTCAAAGCAATGCAAAGGTTGCAGTTGGGGCCTGGACGGTGACTTAATGGTTAAGTAAGTTGTGTGATAGGGATGCAGATGCAGTCACACATCCATAATCTAAGAATTGAGAGCAGATCAGATCATAAATACAGCAAACTTTACAGCAGAGTTTTGTAAATAAGGTTCCCCAACGTTTCGGGATCTCTAAAACTTTCTGTTGGGCAGTTTAAGTTGCTGTCACCAGTACATAATAATCTCTATAATGGAAGCCATTGGACTTTAAGAAACAGCTAGTTTATCATACCCCCACTTTTTTTAGAAAGTGGAGTATACTGGATTGCGCCTGTCCATGAGTCAGTGCATGTGTGCGAGCGCGCTTTTATGCATCCGTCCATACATCTGTCCATCCGAACTCAGATGTCTGTTCGCATTGTAACTTCAACATTACTACTCACATTTTGATGAAATTTCATAGAGCCGTTAACTATCATGAGACCTTGAAGCAGCATTAGCCGTTTTGCTGTTGAAAATTTTTGTCTGTGTGTTATGACCCTTTGAATATACAAAATAGGCTATTTTTGTCTGTTCTCTTCGTATCTCGGGTTTGGGTCATTGGATCTCAATGAAATCTGGAATGAAAATTGTTTATGGGAAAGGCTTTCAAATGAGTCTCTAATGATATTTTTTACTTTTCACTTTTTAGGTAGAGGTGCAGGCTGCAAGCCGAGAGGTCCTCGGTTCGAATCCCACCTGCGGCAACCGCGTTGTGTCCTTGGGCAAGACACTTCACCCCGAATGCCTACATGGGGGCATGATGACGCTGTGTACTGAGGCGTACCGCACGTCGATGATGCGCATGTATTCAACCAATCTAACCCTGCCTGTGCTGCGATGTAGAGTTCAGAGTTACAATGTTGGAGAGCTGACAGCTGCTCGTCGTTGCTCGGTGGTTCTCTCCGGGTACTCCGGCTTCCTCCACCCGTAAAACTGTCACGGTCACGATTAGCCATTGTGCATAAGTATGTGACCTTAAACACCAATAAATAAATAAATACCTAACAAATTGCCCACATCTGCCCATGTAATTTAGAAATTGAGAAGTTGAATAAAATATTATTTTTCAAAACATTTCCACAAAAGCTTGTCATGTGACCTCTCACTAGAATAAACTCATTGAGCACATTCCAATGATAAGGTTTGTTGAAATTTTTTTTTAATTTAAAAAAAAGAGTATTTAAAATGTTAAATTTAGATTTCTTGTGCATTGGATAAATGTGTTTACTTCAAAAGAAGTTGACTCTGTAAGCCATATGCAATTACAGTTAAAACTAGAAGTCCTGTCACGAACTGTGCGCTTATCTAGGCTTAATTGCGCATAGGAATTGCGTGCAACTGCCATATCAAATGGCATTCAAAGCACGACAGGTTCTCCTGGTTACTCATTCCAAACACAGGCAATGTTTCTGCCATTGGACCTCAGGGTTACTCGGAGGTCAATTGACTTGTAACAGGTCAAATTTGTATTGAAGGTATTGTAAATAGTTTTGTGTTTTTGAGGTATATTCAGTTAATAGGGTTTTAAACATACATCTAATTTAATGTTTTTCACTGTATTTGTTTTAGCACTAGTTTCAGAGCTTAAATTACATTCGGTTTTTCGATAGTCAAAATGAAAAATTCTGCAAATGTTACCATGAGATGTCCAACAGAATCTTTACACAAATCAGATTATTGATTCTAGCTGAATTTTAAGCCCTGAGTTTTGAAATGAAAGACAAAGCAGAAAAAAATACTAGGACCAGGGAGAGGAAATTTATGCCCCAGGGTTAATTCTGTTACAAGCCCTTTTTTGAAAGTGCCTGGATACTGATGCAGATGCCAAAGTTGTTGAAATAAAAATTCTTGAAGTGATAACATCTGGTCTGACACATACGTACATAGATAACAGTCTATTAAACCTTTACCCAATGTCATGACCAAAACCGGCAAGTGCTATTCACAAAAATGACATTTAAATTTGATGGTTTTTCATTTTTTTGCCTCAAAAACATAGCATATGACCCCTTATTGGAATGAGCCTGCATCTCTATCTGTTGAGCCACCGCACTTCCAGCTTCTTGTTACACAATGAATTAAGAAACATGCTAAGTTTGACACAGTTAACATTAACCCTTTACCCAACGAATCGGCCGCATTCCTCCTGCATAATATGCAAATTCAGCAGTTGAAAAAATAGAATATTTCAAAAACATTTCAACAAAACCATATCATGTGATCCCTCATTGGAACAAGCTTGCCGAGCTCGTTCCAATGAGGGGTCGGTCACATGATATGATTTGGTTGAAAGTTTTTTGAAAAAAAATTTAAAAATTATATTTAAAATAATAAATTTTGATATTGTCTGCATTGGGTAAAGGGTTAAGCAAAAAGTGAAAAATAAAGAAGATATTCAGTAATTTTGTGTGCAAGTGTTGTCTGCTTTTCATGTTAAGTAAAGGGTTAACAAATTGAGGATCTGCCCTGTGCACTCCTGTTCCTTCTTTACATGATTGGCAACTAGTACAGAAGAATCCTCTTAATTGAATATCCATTTTGCCAGTGAAAATTATTCAATTAACAGGATTATACAATTAACAGGGATATAGTCAGTTTCCTGTGTTCTGGAAGTAAACTGAGCATTTATTCTATTGTATCTTGTTTGACAGAGCTCATAGAGCTCTGTCAAACAAGATACAATAGAATAAATGCCTGTATTGGATGTAGTAAGGCCAAAAGGGTTGATAAATAAGGGGAATTTGGTGTGTGTCACAGTAATTTTTTCGACATATTACAAAAATTTATATACAATTAACAGGAG
This sequence comes from Pictodentalium vernedei, assembly GCA_031216915.1. Taxonomy (NCBI): domain Eukaryota; kingdom Metazoa; phylum Mollusca; class Scaphopoda; order Dentaliida; family Dentaliidae; genus Pictodentalium; species Pictodentalium vernedei. The sequence continues at coordinate 25,956,465 of CM062294.1, forward strand.
TTTACTCTACAACCCATATGCAATTAACAGATCAAGTTTGTACTGAAGGTATGGTAAATGGTTTTGTGTTTGAAAATTGTATTCAATTAACAGGGATACACAATTAAGAAATATCCAATTAAGTGGACTCCACTGTATTCCAATACAATGGACTACTTACTGCTGATCTCTGCTCAGTGACCAGACGAGGGTGGAAGGCTTGGCACAAGAGTCAGAACTTTGGGGGACTCAGGTCTGACCCCAGAATGCTGAACTCCTGGGCCAACCCTGTGCCACTCAAAGTTCAGGACTCCAGGGTTACTACCACTGGCCTCACCCTCTCCCTGGTCCTGAGAAAGTCATTTCCTAAGCAGTTTGTTAGAAGGTTGAAGTGTTACTGAAATATTCATTTTGTCATTTCAGCAAGAAGTCCTCAGGTATTGAAACCAAGAAATTGAAAACCAAGGATATTAAAAAATGTTCTAATAAGGTTACATCTTTGGGTTCACAAAGTGTTAATTGCAAGTTTTGCGATAAAATATACACCAGAAGTAATATGACTCGTTTTGAAGAACATTTGGCAAGAGATCACATTTTTTATTTTCGATACAAATGCCCAAAATGCCCTATAAAACATTATCATCGAGGTGACATGCGAGCACATTTACGACGAACACATAAAATTGAAAAAAACCCAAATATTTTGCCAATGTTGAATCCAAAGAAACAAAGTATAATATACCTTCTATTGAGAGAACATTTCCCCACCTTGAAATTATCAAAATCTCTTCGAACTGTTCCAACAGAAATAGAATCCAATGTTGAAATGATGGTTGGAGCGGATACTGATAAAAGCTGTGTAGAACAAGATCAAGAGAAGGACTCATCCATGTGTACACCCTTACAACATGATTGTAGTTCCAGAAACAGGACTGAGGCTTCAGGGACAAAATGTGACTTATTGGAATGTCCATCGTGTCAGTTTACTAACAAATATGTGTAAGTTTAGTATATTTTAGTAGTATTCAAACGATTAGTCAACTAGTCGATGTCGTCTCTGGGCAAACCAGTAGTCGACTCTCAATTGTGCAGTCGACTAGTCGAAGGAGTTAAGCTTTTAGGTAAACAGTATCCCTTCTGTGCCACTGTCAGACAGTTTGAACAGCAATATTGGGCAATCAATGTATACATCTATTGCCATCTAATAGTAGTGACAGTAGTTTGGTTTAACTGGTACTAGTAGAGTGCTGAATTATTTTGGGCTATCAGGATATGTTATTAATTTGCCTTGTTGCAATTTATGGGAGAGTGCCTATAGGCACTCTCCCATAAATCGCAACAAGGCAAATTAAATAAGACTATATAATTTCACTCTTAGCTTAATTAGAAGCACATTAACAGAATAATGTTCCAGTAAGTTGCTGTATATGAATGCCCAAGTGAAGCCAAATTTGGACCGTCAGCACTCTACCGGAACACCAACACTGTTATAAGAAGACAAGTTATCACCAATGACTAGTCGAAGTCGACTTGACTTTTGGGTATTGACTAGTCGACTTTGGAATTCACTAGTCGTTTGAGCACTATATTTTAGTGTGCAAAATTTCAAAAATGCCTCTAACTGACTGACCGTTCACGTGGGTTGGAGATTACTAACCGAGCACTCAGCTATGTAAAAATTCTTGCGAAACTGCTTTTTTATTATTAACAAGTATTCATATATCGTATGGAATTGAAATATATATAGCCTCTCACAGCAAAAGTCTAAAAATCAATCAAGACACAAGAAAGGCTGCTTAACTGGTAGAGTTCCATATTTGTGCTTTATTCTGAACTGCAGGTACCTAAAGTTAAATTTAGGCTTCATATTCTGTGGATGTCCTTCATATTATCTTGTAAGTGGAATTACTTCATCTCCATTGATTTGCATTGTTACAGGGTGAGCTTTTCTGATCACTTTTTGTCCGTCGTACGTCGTGAAGGTGCTGTTTGGGTCATCAAGCCACTGGCTGCAGTTCAATGAAAATTCACATGAGTAGTGGTTATATAGGGGCATTTGGGTTTTTCATCAAATTGGGTTTCTGCTCATATTGTGGAGGAGGGGTGGGGCCAAAATGCACAAAATTTTGAAAAATCTTCTTCTCATGAACCAGCCGTAGCAGAGACTTGATATTTGATATGCAACTTCCATTTGAGGTGTAGACTCAAGTTTGTTCAAGAGAAGTTTGACGGGCAATATTTGCGTTTGTTCTGAGAGGGGCAAGAATTTTTGCCCCGCCCAGAATTTCTATTTTCTGAACCGAGAGGCCAGTTTGAACCAAATTTAACATGAGATATTATTGTGTTATAAGTACTTGATTTATGCCCAAAAATTGTTTCCTGCAGATCCGTGGAAACCTCAGGAGCCAAAAATAGATAAAAACGAAAACGTCCATATCTCCAAAACTGCACGGCACTGAAAATTTTTATCTGGTGTGAGGCTTCCTTGGGACCCACCTTCCTCCACCTGTAAAATGTCACTGTCTCAATTAGCCTTAAACACCAATAAATTAAATAATAAATAAATGAAAGGTCTGTTTTATGAACTCAAAAGTCACCATTAGTTGTTTTCCCTTTAATTTCACAATTGCAACTAGAGAATAAATCTTGAGAACATACCGTGAAACTACTACGACACAGAACTACATCCATAGGTTCTATACATAAATGATAACAAAGCATGTTACAAAATTACACAAAATTCTATAGTGATAACTAAACCTTCATTTAAAAAAAATCCTGGCGCTATACATCGCGCACGCTCAAGTTGATGCCAAGGCATGCGATTTCTCTGGTGGCACGCCGATTTGGGAAAACCCGTCTTGGGGCACAAAAATGAAAAAAGGAGATGCAATTACGTAATTTACGAAATAATACACTGAAATAAAGTGCAAATTGGTTTAAATTTAATGATGCAAATATTACAATTTCTTACCACTAAATTTCTAACTTTTAAACATAATATACAGTGGAATATTTAGCGAGGTACATGTAAATGCAGTTCAAAATTCTGACAACACATGTGAAAATCAAAGCACCGTCTGAACTCTGCGTAAGTGGTAAGTTGTGATATCAGTAATTTGCCGGGGTACTAGAAGCGTAAGATACGATGGAGCATTTCCAGATACGAGTCTGTACATCATGATTATTTTATGTCATTTCCTTCTATTCTTCAAAGTGATAAAGCCTGTCTCTTCATAAATTACATTATGGCTTGTGCCTCTAGGAGCACCACAAATTGTACGCAGAGCATCTAGTTGTAAATTTTCCAGCAAGTTAGTTAAGTTTTCTGCACTGGTGTCCCAAATAACATCTGCGTAGTCAAAAATCGGGATCATAAAACTGGTATACAGAGTTTCCAACGCAGATCGCGACAATCTTTATTTTAAATTCCGAAGACAATTTATAATCGGGCTGATATTTTCAACTAGATTCTCTACCTGGGTATTCCAAGTACCAGAAGTCTGGAAGTGTAGACCAAAGTGTTTATGGGTGTTAACTTTTCTGTTGGGTGATCTGACAAATATAGAGTGGGTTTGGGAGTGGGATTTCTTTTTAGAGAGAAACACAGCATAACTATTTTTAACGGATTAAAGTTAACTTGCCATTCACTAGCCCATTCACCAATACTCTTCAAGTCTTCGTTCAGAATGTTTGCAGCCAAGTTTGCATCCTCAACAATTAAAAACAACGAAGTGTCATCAGCATATATTCTAATATTTGAATGTTAGTTGTTTACGATGTCGTTTATATAAATATTGAAGAGAAGGGGACCCAAAACCGAACCTTGAGAAACCCCTGATGAAATCCAGTTATTCTCCGATTTTTCCCTGTTGATTACAACTACTTGTGAACGTTCACTTAGATAGCTTTTGAACCAAGACAGTATATTTCCTCATACCCCAATTCCGTCAAGTTTATGCTGAAGACCTACATGCCAGACTCTGTCAAATGCTTTACTTATATCACAGAATATGAACCGGACTTCTTTACCGTCATCAAGTGCCAATTTAATGTAATCGTCAAGAAACACTAACTGATACACTGTTCCATCCCCTGGTTTAAAACCTGACTCTAAATTTGTTAGAAGATTCTTTTCAATTAAAAACGTATAGATGCGATTAAAAACTATCTTTTCTAGAACCTTGCTGAGACAAATGGTCAGTGAGACGGGGCGATAATTTTACTTTTTGCACCGGGATGATTTCTTATGAACTGGGATAACATTTGCCCATTTCCAAATATCAGGAAACTCTCCGGTTGTTAATAAGTTGAACAACCTACACAATGGAGACGACAGTTGGTGCGCAAATTGCTTCAATATTAAATTATTAAGTCCATCTGCCCCACTGGCTTTTTTTAGTGTCTAGCTTCAACAAAAGTCTTTCAACCTCCGAAGTGGTTGTTTCTACATTATCAATAAAATTCTTGTTAAATTTTATGTCTGGCAGCTCCTTATCAATAACCGTATTACACTGGCTGATAAAATAGCTATTCAGAAGTTGTGCAATTTCTGCAGGGTCATTGACGACACTTTCCCCCTCAAGCAGTGATGGAAATATATTGCTGACATTACACTGTTCTTTTGAAAAGTTTTTTTTAAACATTTCCACCATTGCTTGGAAGATGGCATTCTAGTCGATGCAAATTGCTCAATTTTAACATCAAAGTCTTTTTTAGCCTGTCTTACGCATTCTGTAGTATAATTTCTGAGTCATTTGTATATAGACAAAGAAAGTAATCCAAGGCTTATCCTTCGGTCGGACAACTATTATTTTTGATGGAATAAAAAAATCTAGCTGTTTCTGTGATATAAGTTGTGATGTTTTTGGTGATTTCATCAACACATCCACTAATAAAAAATGAATTCCAGTTTGTATTAGAAAATGCGTTTGACATACCAATTACATCCATGCTGCCATAGTCCCAAGCAGTTCTCACATGTTGAGGGGCTTTGTATTTCATAGATTTTAGATTTGCTGAACCTGTATGATGGTCGCTACAGAAAGGAGAGATAACCTGTACTTTATGGAAACAGTCAGGACATGAGGTTAACAATAGATCGATTAGTGTGCTAGAATGTTTGTTTGTTCGCGTTGGTTCTTTTATTATCTGTGACAAGCTATGGACGTTCCCGAGATATCGTATTTTGGTGTGCATACTCGGTAAGCAATTTGCATTAAAATCACCAAGAACAAGACATTTGGTTAATAAATCAGCTCTGGCAACTGATATTGATTCGTCGATAAGGTCCCAATAGAAGTCGCGAGCCGAAGAGGGTCGGTAAAATACATCCACTAATACCTTTTGGTTATCACTTCTAATCTCCACCCAGACGCTCTCTGATCCAGGTAGCTCCAGAGCTTCCTTGCGTTTAAAAATCAGGTTTGAATTAATATATAAAACAATCCCACCACCAACTCCATCACTTCTATCTTTCCTTATAATGTGATATCCTGGCATTTTGATTCCCTTACTATCAATAGTAACACTTAATGATTCAGTGGCAGCAATGACATCAAATTCACCAAGCTCTGCATGAATTAGATTTACTTTGTTTTGAATACCTCTGGCATTCAAATGAACAAACAATACATCTTCGCAGAGTCCACCTGGATTCAATTCCACATCTCCACTGAGTATCAATGTGCAGAAAATGATTGCACCTAGACCCCCCCCCCCCCCCAGCCCATGGGATAAAACATCATAATATTTAAAAAGGAGCAGTCTACATGAAGTTTCTGCCATCTATAACTACGGTTGCCAAACCGACCAATCCTGGCATGGGATGTTGTGAAATCTACCTCCATGACAGGTGAAAAATTCATCAACTAAATAGTAATCACAAACAATGCCAAGAAAGGTTGGAGAAGCTTCTGAAACATTCAGTGATGAGAAACATGTTCCATCTTCATACGAAGAAACTGACTGGCTCCGCTCCGTTTTTAGTGCAATAGCAAAATACATATACAAATATAACTGACATAATAAAATTTGTCATAAATGACAGTGATATGGTTTGGGATATGAATGTTTGGCTCACTTCATTTTTGAATGTTATAACGGGATGTAAAGTATGTCGCACATACATATATAGAGGGTCCATTAAATTAAAGCCTATTATTCACCGATAAGCATTCTATATAAAACCGGAACTTGAAAACGGGGATTCGTAGGTGAAAAAAAAAAAAGAAAAAAAAAATGACTTCACCTAAGATGGACGGACGTATAAACCCTGACATTCATACATCAGTCACACATCCATAAATGCACATGACAGACATACATTTGAATATGAAGCACCATATAAATGGCAGATAGCACAGAACATGAAACAAATCAAAAATGAAGTACAAAACAAAGATTTTTAACGAATCTTATTTCTTATGAAATATCTAATAATTTGGTGAGGAATAAATAAGTGAATTTTGATATTTTTAATGAATGAATTCTTTATTTCTAACTTAATGATTTGCGCTCTCTCAGACAAGATATGAATCTGAATATGAAAATTTACCTATGTATTTCTCACCAAAATATTATTATTTGATATTTTATAAGAAATTTAAAATATTTAAGTCATTTTATCTTGTTTGACAGAGCTCAGAATGCTTTGCCAAACAAGATAAGATGACTTAAATTCTAATTCCTTATGAAATATCGAATAATTATAATTTTGTGAGGAATAAATAAGTGAATTTTGATATTTTCAACAAATTAATTATTTATTTCTAACTTAATGATTTGCGCTCTCTGAGACAAGATATGAATATGAATGACATATCTTTGATGTCTTTATCTAGGCAGCTTGTTAATTAAGAAGATGTTTATTCTATTAAAACAGATCAGTTGATCCCATACACAGTTTTCAAAGCAATAATGACTTCAAAAGTAGAGAAAATTGCTACAATTTTAGATTAAATTAACCCAAAAAAATTGAAAGAGAAAAGATAGAATAAAGTTGTGGAAGAACCGAAACTCTGATAGAAGAATGTAGAAAGTAATGGAAAATATTACAAGAGCCTGCTTGAAATCCCCCCCCCCCTCCCCCCCCCCCCCCCCCCCCCCACCAAGTCCAACTTTATATACCATATTTACTCTATGTATTGGGACAGCTAAAAATAATTATTTTCACAGGTGTCCCAATTCTTAGAAAATGGGGAAAGAACAGAGCCTGGTCTTGATATGATGCTGAATAAAGTTGTGTGTGATTCGTTTTCCATCACTATATACGAAAATCGCTGTCCAATTTTTTTTTATATTTTTATTTTTTGCTTCCAAAACATAGCTTATGATTCCTCATTGGAACGAGCGCATTGCGCTCGTTTCAATGAGGGATCATAAGCTATGTTTTGGAAGCAAAAAATGAAAATTTTTAGTTACTCAAGAATTTTTTTTATGAGTGTCGTCTGCTACTAGCGACAGGCCAACTGGAAACAAATCTCCTGAATGTCCCAAACTATGGAGCATAGAAAAAATATAGTTTTCTGGAAAAAATGTGTGTCCCAGTACATAGAGTAAATACGGTACATTTGGTCTGAGGGTATTTTGTCCAAGGGTATTTTTTCCTACCCGTTGAGGGTATTATGTCCTAAGGGTATTTTTTTTTATCATATTATGTCCTAAGGGTATTTTTTTTTAGGGTATTATGTCCTAAAGGTATTTTTTATAGGGTATTATGTCCTAAAGGTATTTTTTTAATGGTATTATGCCCTAAGGGTATTTTTTTTTAGGGTATTATGTCCTAAGGGTATTTTTTTTTAGGATATTATGTCCTAAAGGTATTTTTTTTTAGGGTATTATGTCCTAAAGGTATTTTTTTTAGCGTATTATGTCCTAAAGGTATTTTTTTTTAGGGTATTATGTCCTAAAGGTATTTTTCTTAGGGTATTATGTCCTAAGGGTATTTTTTTTAGGGTATTATGTCCTAAGGGTATTTTTTTAGGGTATTATGTCCGAAAGGTATTTTTTTAGGATATTATGTCCTAAAGGTATTTTTTTAGGGTATTATGTCCTAAGGGTATTTTTTTTAGGATGTTATGTCCTAAAGGTATTTTTTTTTAGGATATTATGTCCTAAAGGTATTTTTTTTAGGATATTATGTCCTAAAGGTATTTTTTTTAGGGTATTATGTCCTAAAGATATTTTTTAGGGTATTATGTCCTAAGGGTATTTTTTAGGATATTATGTCCTAAGGGTATTTTTTTTAGGGTATTATGTCCTAAAGGTATTTTTTTTTTAGGATATTATGTCCTAAAGGTATTTTTTTTTAGGGTATTATGTCCTAAAGGTATTTTTTAGGATATTATGTCCTAAGGGTATTTTTTTAGGATATTATGTCCTAAGGGTATTTTTTTAGGGTATTATGTCCTAAAGGTATTTTTTTTAGGGTATTATGTCCTAAGGGTATTTTTTTTAGGGTATTTTGTCCTAAGGGTATTTTGTCTGAGGGTATTTTATCCTACAACCATGTGGAAGTGTCATGTTATTCAGAATAACAAACATAATCAAATGAAATCTTACAAAAAATAACAAATTACTATACAGGTACTTGGAGTAGCATTTTCTTTCTGACTGAAATGTTTGTTTTTTACAGGTCTGCCATAAGGCAGCATATAAAGAAAGAACATCTTAATGAGTATTGTTCTAATTCAAACACCTTAGAGACAAAACCTGATGAAAGTAATCAAAGTAATAGTCTTAATGATATCAGCCCTCATGTGTGTGGTAAGTAAATTTTAGCTTGTTCAGAACTTATCAAATTAAATTGTTGGATAACTGCAAAAAGAATGTTTTTTTATTACGCATCCAATAAACATTACACCCTTGTATTTAACGGAATCGCCGCTATGACATAAATGTTTTTGTATTCAACTGGTGATGTACAAGCCAGAACTTTTTTTCCCTGCACCGTTTATACTAGTTCCTTTCCCATCGAGTCATTAGTTACGCTTCAAAAGTTTTCAAAATTTTGTTATACAATTATCGATTGTCTGTCGTGTAGTGTGAAAATGAAAATGTCCAAAACAAAATAAAGTCAGTTCATAAAAAAAATTAGTTAAGCAAAAGTGAGATAATATTAAAAAACAACTGTTTCCAACCACAACATTGGCCCGGTCCCATGGCTGTCTCGTCTGTGGATCCCCATATATATAAATTGGTCAACGTTATTTCGGTAAATCTTTGGACATCCTGACATGCTTCAAACTTCTTATAAAAAGGTTTCTTCCAGCTGTTTTGCAAATTTGCCCAAATTTGTGCTTTTATTTTTACCTGCGTCGCCAGCGGCAGAGCAGGTCTAGTAACCGCAGGACTCCGTCCATCTGTCAGTCCATCCGAAACACTTCTTCCGTCAAAGTTTTCTTGGCTTCTATGAATGGGAATGATTTTATATTTGGTCTGCTGCTTCATAATGATGAGTTGTACCATGTAAGCAATTTTCAGATCTGCCGTGCAGCCACTTCCTGTTTACCGATACTTTGAAATTTTACTGTACCCACTGAACATTGAAATTTTCCGTCATGATTTTCTCGGCTTCTATGCAAGGGATTGATTTTATATTTGGTCTGCTGCTTCATAATGATGAGTTGTATCGTGTAAGCAATTTTCAGATCTGCCGTGCAGCCACTTCCTGTTTGCCTATACTTTGACATTTTATTGTACCCACTGAACATTGAAATTTTCCGTCAAGGTTTTCTCGGCTTCTATGCAAGGGATTGATTTTATATTTGGTCTGCTGCTTCATAATGATGAGTTGTATCTTGTAAGCAATTTTCAGATCTGCCATGCAGCCACTTCCTGTTTACCGATACTTTGAAATTTTACTGTACCCACTGAACATTGAAATTTTCCGTCAAGGTTTTCTCTTGGCTTCTATGCAAGGGATTGATTTTATATTTGGTCTGCTGCTTCATAATGATGAGTTGTATCGTGTAAGCAATTTTCAGATCTGCCATGCAGCCACTTCCTGTTTGCCGATACTTTGAAATTTTACTGTACCCACTGAACATTTAAATTTTCCGTCAAGGTTTTCTCGGCTTCTATGCAAGGGATTGATTTTTTAGCTCAACTTTGACGAAGTCAAATTTGAGCTATTGTCATGGCCCGTCGTCCGTCTGTCCATCCGTCCGTCGGTCCGTCTGTCCGTACGTCAACAATTGGCTATGGCTCGGGCTAGAGGTCGTATTTATGAACCGATCTTTACGAAACTTCTTGGGTACCTTTGTTATGACCGTGGGACGAGAACGAGTGTTTTGGGGTGTGGTCCGAAATTCAAGATGGCTGCCAGCCGCCATTTTGTACCGATGATGCAGAAATCTGTTTTTTGTACAGAACTTCCATATGAAAGCTCTGATTTGAATAATTTTTTGTATGAATGTTTAGTACCATGGGGTACATCACATATAATACGGGTTTTTTTCTCGTGCGTAAATTGTGCAAATTAGACTAATTTTGATGTTAATTTCAGCACTGTAAGTGCAAATGCCAATACGGCTCGGGCTAGAGGCCGTATTTATGAACCGATCTTTACGAAACTTCTTGGGTACCTTTGGTATCACCGTGGGACGAGAACGAGTGTTTTTGGGTCCAGTCCGAAATTCAAGATGGCCGATGGCAGCCATTTTGTACAAAATTAGGTGCAATCAGATTTTTGCACAGAACTTCCATATGAAAGCGCTGATTTGAATAATTTTTTGTGTGAATGTTTAGTACCATGGGATACATCACATATAATACGGGTTTTTTTCTCGTGCAGAAATTATGCAAATTAGATGAACTTTGATATTTCAGTGTGACTTACACACATTAAGTACACATGTCAATACGGCTCAGACTTGAGTCTGTATTTATGAACTGATCTTCACGAAATGTCTTGGGTACAGAACTTCCACAGATCAGATTTTTGCACAGAACTTCCATATGAAAGCGCTGATTTGAATAATTTTTTGTGTGAATGTTTAGTACCATGGGATATATCACATATAATACGGGTTTTTTTCTCGTGCAGAAATTATGCAAATTAGATGAACTTTGATATTTCAGTGTGACTTACACACATTAAGTACACATGTCAATACGGCTCAGACTTGAATCTGTATTTATGAACTGATCTTCACGAAATGTCTTGGGTACCTTTGTTATCACCTTGGGACGAGAACGAGTGTTTCTGGGTGCAGTCTAAAATTCAAGATGGCTGCCAGTGGCCATTTTGTACCGATTGACTGAACATTGAAATTTTTCATCAAACTTTTCTCGGCTTCTATGCAAGGGATTGATTTTATATTTCATCTGGAGCCTGATAATGATCAGATGTATCGTGTATGCAATTTTCAGATCTGCCGTGCAGCCACTTCCTGTTTGCCAATTCAATTGCATGCAGCGACGCATGTCCAGACCCGGTATTGGTCTTGGCTTGTTACTATCAGTAATGGCCACCAAATGGTTAGGCGTGAATGAACACCAGCCGAAGAGAAACAGCGATACTAATTTCAACAAACACACCCAAATGAATGTAATTTAGACTGGTTCCTAACAGGTTGTTTTGATTTTTTATTGACCCATTTGATCAGTACACCTTAAAGTAAAACAAACGGACTCTTCACCTTTGGACTCGTCACCTTTGGTACTTTATGGAAGTACAGTACGTGGAGGTGCATTATCACTAAATCACCCACAGAGTGGAGATTCCACCCAAGCAATAATTTCAAATTTGTTGTAAAGCATAACAAGCAGAAGCAAAGTTCCAGCCAATGGACCTCTGGGTTAAGCCCAGAGGTCCATTGGCTGAAACATTGCTTGTGTTTTTTGTCCATATGTACAAAATTTTAAAGTGATACTTTGGGTGGTAACTCCACTTCACAGGTGATTTAATTACAATCCACTTTCCACATACTGTACATCGGAATTAAAATTTGTTTATTTAACTAAATTTTAATGCATGGGATGTGTTACGGCTCTTGCGAAATAGACTATGCCATTCCAACTAATTATGTAAAACACCCACCGATTCAAACACACATCACGTTCTGTCTATTTATTAACTCACCTGACAGAAAGTCAGAGTGAGCTTTTCTGAACACTTTTTGTCCATCGTAAAGGTGGTGTTTGGGTCATTTTCTCCCAAGCCACTGGCTGCAGTTCAATGAAAATTCACATGAGTAGCAGTTCTATAGGGGCATTTGGGTTTTTCTTCAAATTGGGTTTCTGCTCATATTGAGGAGTGGAGTGGGGCCAAAATGCAACAATATTTTTAAAAATCTTCTCATGAACCAGCCGTAGCAGAGACTTGAAATTTGGTATGCAGCTTCCATTTGAGGTGTAGACTCAAGTTTGTTCAACAGAAATTTGACGAGCAATATGTGCCTTTGTTCTGGGAGAGGTAAGAATTTTCGCCAAGCACAAAATTTCTATTTTCCAAATCGAGAGGCAAATTTGAACCAAATTTGATATAAGGGCTTATTGGGCCATAAGTACTTAATTTATGCCCAATTTTTTTTTTTTCCCGTCACACCATGAGAACCACAGAAACTAAAAATAGAAAAAAAATTAAAAGACCCATCTCCAAAACTACACGGCACTGAGAATTCTTATTTGGCGTGAAGCTTCCTTAGGACCAACAGAACAGAATGGTAAAAAAAATTGCTATCAGTTTTATCATGGGGTACCTTTTTGGGACTTTGAAAAAGTGCTGAGTCAGCATTTTTTAACACTGTGGGTAATGGGAAAAACATTTAACACTACTTTTCTCCCAAACCACTGCTCCAAAAGCTTTCAAATTTCACATATAACATCTTTGGAAGATTGTTTCACATGTTTATTGAAATCAATTCCCTGGGTCCATATTTGGGCTCTCTATGGGAGCCCAAATGTTTAAATTAGTGCAGTATGAGGAATATTCTTTTAAAATCTTCTTCTTCAGATCTACCAATAGAAATCTTTTGATATTTGGTATGCAGCATGCTTAGGGAGGTGAGATTCAAGTTTGTTCAAGCCAAATCCCTGGGTTCATATTTAGACTGAAAATTAGGGGTCCCGGTCCGGAATTCTGGACCAAAATCAGGAAATTAGTTTTTTGTTTTTTATGCGTTTTGGTCAATTTTAAGAAAAAAAAAAATGTTAGTCTGAAAATATCATGTTTGGGACTTTGAAAATTTCCAAACAAAAATAAAAAAAATCTGTTTTTATGCGTTTATCTCAATTTTGGAACGTAAAAGTGCAGGAACTGAAAATAGAAGGAAAATCCTGTTTATTGTGTGGGCACAATCGCTTCATCTAGTTGGTACATGCTTTTCTTAGGAGGGACGTATGCAGCTTATTGAAGTCAAGTCCCTAGTTTGATATTTAGACAGTGACGAATGGGAGCAAAATGGAGGCGAGTGGAAATCCGCCCACCTCAAATAAAGTTTACGAGAGTGAAAAATGTGAGGAGAATGATTTTGATTCAATGTTTATCTTCATTTTTTAATACTGTTGAATTGTTCATTCAAAGTGTATTTTTTTCTAAATTAAGTTAACCCTTTACCCAACGTAACGGCCAAAACCGGCCAGCGCTATTCTCAAAAATCGCCAATTAATTTTCAAAATATTTTCATTTTTTGTCTCAAAAACATAGGTTATGACCCCTCGTTGGAACGAGCTCGTCGAGCTCGTTCCAACGAGGGGTCATAACCTATGTTTTTGAGACAAAAAATGAAAAAATTTAGTTATTCAAGAATTTTTTTTTGCAAGTGTCGTCTGCTTTTCACGTTAGGTAAAGGGTTAAGTTAATGTTATTGTTTGCCTGTGGTTCAGAATAAAATTGCAAGCTTGAAATCTAGTGATTGTTTATTAAATGTATTACCAGAATTTCTGAAATGAACTTTTATCTTGTAAGATCTAGATAATCTGAAGTGAACTATACATTATGGCATGCACAAAAATTTATTTCGCAGTTTCCATTGACAAGCTTCCTTCGAAACGAATGTATGAATACAATAGAACATGGACGGAAATTTGACGGTGAAAATATATGTAACCCACTAAAATTAGTTCTGGATTTTAAATGGCAAATTATTAAAATTGTGGAAAATGGATGTGTAAATTCCAAATCATGCACATTAATTCGTGTCACTGGTGAATTGGAGCGACAGGTGTCACGTGTGTAAATGAAAATAAGGAATGGGGCAACATTCTGCATGTCTTTGATAAAAAAAAAATACAGAAGTATTAAAACGTTTCTCAGATCTCAGATTGATCACCATTTTTTTATATCTGAACATGCGTGTTCGTTTTCTGGCAGGAGTTAGGCCTGGGTGAGTTGTCAATGTACCACCCTCTTACTGTTAGCATGTTGTGAGAACTACTGTGTGTCATGTTTGTAACGACAAAAAGGAAATTGTTTGGAATTGTACTTGAAATGCATCAAATTGTGAATGATTAAAAATTTCCAAACATCAAAAATTAATTGAATGTTTCTGTTGATGCAACTCAAATGGATAAAAAACACCCAAGAACAGAGGCGAGCGATTATTCGCACACATTGAACATTTTTTGCGTGAGCAATGGTGCACGAGAGCGACCACGCGCCTTTCCATCCATCACTGTTTAGACTACTATTTCAGGTGAGTGCCCTAAGGCCCCCCTGGGGCCTCTTGTTGCATAATTGTTATCAAATAGCCCTTTTTGAAATATCATCCATGACATATGTAATAAAGATGTGAAGTCCAGGGGCACAGCAAGTCACATTGATGTAAATGTGCTATGTGGAGCCTTGAAATTCATGAATTAAAAAATTATTTTCAAGGCCTTGGAAGCACTTGAAAATTGTCACAAAAACTCAGAAGTCCTTAACCCTTTACCTAACATGAAAAGCAGACGACACTTGCAAAAAAAATTCTTGAATAACTAATTTTTTTCATTTTTTTGTCTCAAAAACATAGGTTATGACCCCTCGTTGGAACGAGCTCAACGAGCTCGTTCCAACGAGGGGTCATAACCTATGTTTTTGAGACAAAAAATGAAAATATTTTGAAAATTAATTGGCGATTTTTGAGAATAGCGCTGGCCAGTTTTGGCCGTTACGTTGGGTAAAGGGTTAACCCTTAAGGGCCTAATTCTGACATTGATAACATTTTAATGCAAAGGAACAGGTGCCCCAATATGCATTGTTTGGGTAAACTCAAAACTTGTACCTTGTTAGTTATTTCTAGGCAAGCCTCTGCAGGGCTTATATTTCGTCTAAATTTGTGAGAATCCATTTGGATTCTCTTGAAAATGGTTGCGAGAATCCATACCTACTATGAGTGTCCCAGGATCCCATGACGTCATCAAGGTTGAACCACTGTTGTATACTGATAACACATGTTAACCTTTTACCCAACACACTTTTTTAATTTTTAAAACTAAGTTTGATAATTTTTAAACAATAAATAATAAATAAATGATAAAATAATTAAATGAACAATATTTACCAATAAAATCTTACAAATATGGCTGTCATTGGAACCGGCTCAGTGAGCCGGTTCCAATGACAGCCATATTTGTAAGATTTTAGTGACAAAGTGTCAGGATATTTCAGGACATGTTAGCCTTCTATTGGTTAATTTGTTGCCGCTGTGTTAGTTAAAGGGTTAAATTGACTCAATTTTTTTCACGCGAATCCTAGCAGAGGTGCAGCGAGAATCTACATGGATTCTCGCCGGTTTTATTGCGCGAATCTTTGTGCGAATCGATTCTCGGATTCTCGTCGAAATATAAGCCCTGCCTCTCAAGACAGGCAAGACTTGATAAGAAACAACTGTAAGGTCACAGGAGATAGACTTTCAAAGTATAGTGAAAATATATAAAAGTCTCTAGGCCAATACCCTTTACCCAACCAATCGCCCGCATCTGCCTGCATAATATGCAAATTCAGCAGCTGAAAAAATATTATTTTTCGAAAAATATCAAGAAACCCATATCATGGGACCCCTCATTGGAACGAGCTCGATAAACTCGTTCCAAAGAGGGGTCACATGATATGGGTTTGTTGACATTTTTCGAAACAAATTAAAAAATGATACTTAAATTACTAAATTTTGATATGGGTAAAGGTAAAGGGCTATGGGAACCAGAATTTTTACTTAGTGCAGTATGAGGTATAATTTTTAAAAAAAATTCTCCAAATCGACCAGTCAGAATCATTTGATTTTTAGCTCACGTGACTGAAAGTCAAGATGAGCTATAGTGATCTCTCTCACTGTCCAGCGTCCATGAACATTGTGTTTGCATTCTGCCCCTCCTAAACCGCTGAACCAATTTTAGTTATATTTGAAGTTATTGCTTGTTCTGACATCGCATTTTTTTTTTAAATCAACTTGCCCATCCTCATAAGGAGAGTGTGTGGGGAAAATCCACCATCATTCTTAAAAAAAATCTGATCATGACCCAGTGGATACAATGACTTGATATTTGGTACGGAGATTCCTTTTGAGGTGTACAATCAAGTTTGTTCAAATGAAGTTCGTGGATCAGTATTTGCCTTTGTAATGGGAGGGGCAATAATTTTTGCCTCACCCAGAATTTCTATATTTTTTTACTGTACCAATGACCCAGACTTAGCTGCTGCTAACTCTAAAATATTTAGGGCCAAACACAAATTTTGCTCCCCAATCCCCAAAATTTGCATGCAAAACTGAAAATTAGAAGTCCTATCTGGCCCTCCATACATTTTACCTTCCGCGCATGCGCAGACTCCAGGATGTCCCCGAATCTGGCGCCAAATAAATCATCCTTTGTTTGGCCCTTGTCAGATAACAACAAACTGATATTTGTGCTTTTAAATCTCAATTAATAATGATGCCAGACACAAATTAGTGGTTAAATTGGTGGATCCAAGGACAGAACTGGATGAAGGAAGGAAGAAACGGTGGTTTGGTACGTTCAGGGCTGTAATTTTTTATTATTTAGTAAAATTAATTCATGTTCCCTAATTTCGGGACATGAGCCTGATGTCATCTTTGATTGATTATGATCTATCCACTGTTTATTTAGTTTTCCTTCCCTGCCTTCTCTTGATCCCCCCAGTTAAGCTCCCAAGCTTTTTGGCTTATTTTTATAAAGATTTTTTTATAAATTTATTGTGAGTTTAATGTTTTATGCAGAAAATACATCCAATGTATCGTTTTTTCTTCTGAGGAAGATCTTGCTCTACATCGGATAGTCTTGTTTCTGTTACTGACTTTGGGCCATGTTGCCTGGGGTTTTGATTCCGGTGTTTTGTTTACATCTTTAGATAGTTTCCCAATTTTATTTAGGGGAACAACAGTTGTAAGTAACATTAAATATTCTGATAGTGTGGTAGTTTATTTTACACAGTTTTTATAATTTTGTCTACATTTAGGCTTTTTTGAGCTAATTGTTCCCTCTGGGAGCTTGGGCTCTAATATTAGGAAAATTTTTTCAAAAATTTTTATTTTTGAAAGAGTTTTTCTTTTGGCTATATTTATTTCATTGATTATATTTAGTGTTATTTTATATTATATGTAGATTTGGTGGTGGTACAATGACATATATTAGTTTTAGGTAATTATTTTTATCTAATAGTAGAGGAAACATTTCCTTTATTTACTCTGTCGTTGTAATGAGTTTACTTGATGTACTACCACTAATTCCACTCCATGTATCAGATTTGTTAATCTGAATGACAGGCGTCATGGTTTGTGTTAGGCGAGTGGACACTATCGGGCACTCTGTGGTCCTCTCGTCAAAAGGTCACTATAGTTTTTAGCTCACCGAAGGGAGCTCAACTTATCACTTGTCATCATCCTCGTCCATCGTCTGTCGTCGTGAACATTTTTCAAACGACTTCTCCTCTGAAACCACTGCTCCAATTTTCACAAAACATCATGTGGATGTTCATTACTATATGGCAATTCAGTTTTGTTCAAATGAAATGTCCACGTCCCTTGGTGGCTCTGTATGGGGCATAACTCTGATAGCACCATATGAATTATAGAAAAATTATTAAAAAAATCTTCTTCTCCAGAACCAGTGGGCAGAATCTTTTGATACTTGGTATGCAGCATCTTGGTATGGGTCTGATTCAAGTTTGTTCAAATCGGCCCCCTGGATTCATATTTGAGCTCACTATAGAAGCCCAAATTCGAACTTAGTGCATTTCAGGCAAATTTCTTAAAAAATCTTCTTCTCCAGATCCAGTAGGCAGAATCTTTTGATATTTGGTATGCAACATTGTGGGGTGGATCTGATTCAAGTTTGTTTAAAATGGCCCCCCTGGGTTTATATTTGGGCTCAGTATAGGAGCCCAATTTGAACTTAGTGCATTTCAGGCGATTTCTTTAAAAATCTTCTCAAAATCCAGCAGGCAGAATTTTTTGATATTGGGTATGCAGCATGGTTGGGGGGGGGGGGGGGGGGGGGGGGGATTCAAGTTTATTCAAGCCAAGTCCCTGGGTTCATATTTGGGCTCACTGTGGGAGCTTGAATTGTAACTTAGTTCAAAATGAGGAATTTTCTTAAAAAAATCTTCTCCAGATCCAGCAGTCGGAAAGTTTTGATATGTGGTGTGTAGCATCCTTTGGGGGGTGAGATTCAAGTTTTTAAAGCCAAGTCCCTGAGTCCATATTTGGGCTCCCTGTGGGAGCCCAAATGATAACTTAGTTCGAAATGAGGAATTTTCTTAAAAAATCTTCATCAGATCCAGCAGTCGGAATATTTTGATATGTGGTGTGTAGCATCCTTAGGGGGGTGAGATTCAAGTTTGTTCAAGCCATGTCCCTAGGTCCATATTTGAGCTCACTGTGGGAGCCTGAATTGTAATTTAGTTCAAAATGAGGAATTTTCTTAAAAAATCTTCTTCAGATCCAGCAGTTGGAATGTTTTGATATGCAGTGTGTAGCATCCTTAGGGGGGTGAGATTCAAGTTTTTAAAGCCAAGTCCCTGAGTCTATATTTGGGCTCCCTGTGGGAGCCCGAATGATAACTTAGTACAAAATGAGGATTTTTTTTTTAAAAATCTTCTTCAGATCCAGCAGTCAGAATGTTTTGATATGTTGTGTGTAGCATCCTTAGGGAGATGAGATTCAAGTTTGTTAAAGCCAAGTCCCTGGGTCTATATTTGGGCTCCATGTGGGAGCCCGAATTATAAATTAGTCAATATGAGGAATTTTTCTTTAAAAGTCTTTTTCTTCAGATTCAGCAGTCGGAATGTTTTGATATTTAGCATGCAGCATCCTTAGGGGGTGAGATTCAAGTTTGTTCAAGCCAAGACTCTGGGTTCATATTTGGGCTCACTGTGGGAGCCCGAATGATAACTTAGTTCAAAATGAGGAATTTTCTTTAAAAATCTTCTTCTTCAGATCGAGCAGATGAATGCTTTTGATATTTGGTATGCAACATCCTTAGGGGGGTAAGATTCAACTTTGTTCAAGCCATGGCCCTAGTTCCATAAAATTTGTCTCTCATGACTTCATTCCTTTGTAGTGTTGATGAACCATTTCAAACTGAATGTGACCGGAAATACTTCTTTGAACCACTTTGGCCGGAGAGCGATTAAGGCTCCTTGAGGGCCTCTTGTTTAGTTTTTTTTTCAATTGAAATTTCTTATTGCATTGTGATGCTTGCATCATGAAGTACTACAAACTACTGGCTGTACACATTTTATTTATACATGTACCCGATGTAACATTGTACAGCACCATGACTGAAGGCCATCTCGTACCGATTGCAGATGGTAAATCCTGTAATATCTCAGCTCTGCATCTCCCTAAATATTCTGATATCCACAACTTTCAATGTGGAAACTTGATTGCAATGGCCAGATATCAAAGAGATTTTAATAGTCAGTGTTAAATATAGAATAAACGGAAACTGCCAGTTTTTAACTGCCAGTTGTCATAATCGGATGATGCCCCATAATCATCCTGTTCTGATTGCCATTGTTATCAATTGATCACTATCAATTTGTAAATTATGTGGGAAGATGCATCCGCAGGGCTTATATTTTGACAAGAATCCGAGAATTGAATCGCACAAAGATTCACACAATAAAACTGATGAGAATCCTTGTGGATTCTTGCTGCACCTCTGCTAGGATTCGTGTGCATGAAAAGAATTGAGTCAATTTAACCCTTTATCTAACACAGCGGCAACAAATTAACCAATAGAAGGCTAACATGTCCTGAAATATCCTGACACTTTGTCAATAAAATTGCACAAATATGGCTGTCATTGGACCCGGCTCATTGAGCCGGTTCCAACGACGGCCATATTTGTAAGATTTTATTGGTAAATATTGTTCATTTAATTATTTTGATCATTTATTGTTTAAAAATTATCAAATTTAGTTTTAAAAATTAAAAAGGTGTGTTGGGTAAAAGGTTAACATGTGTCATCAGTATACAACAGTGGTTCAACCATGGTGGCGTCGTGGGATCCTGGGACACTCATAGTGGATATGGATTCTCGCAACCATTTTCACGAGAATCCAAATGGATTCTCACAAATTTAGACGAAATATAAGCCCTGATCCGATTCATTAGCTAAAGGATTAAAAATATTTTGCCTCAGACACTGCTGCTGACCATCATTGTAACTCAGAGAATCGGTTTTCCAGACCTTTTTTTTTTGGTATGCGTTCAAATATTTGGCTGATCTCTAGTATGTAGCTTCATCACTGGTACCTTCAAATCAGGTTTCAGTTTGGTTCGAGTCTGATGATTTTATGCAGCGTCAGGTCAGATGATTTTTCAGTGTTATTGACCTTGATCTTAGTTTCTGATGTGAAAACTATTCATTTTTCCAGACATTTTTACCCCCCCTCCCCCTCCCTGACTTAAGTCAGGTGGCCATATAGTGATTGAAGTGTGCGTGTGTCCGTCTGTCCATCAATGTGTCCGTCAACTTAAGTTGGGTGGCATATAGTGATTGAAGTGTGCGTGTGTCCATCTGTCTGTGTCCGTGAGTGTGTGTCTGTGTGTGTGTGTGTGCGAGCCAATAACTCGAAAAACGGTTAGGGCCACAGTCATCAAACTTCACACAATTATAAAGGACCATGGGAGAATGTGTCACACACCATAGCCGAGTTCGTACCTTCAAGGTCAAGGTCACATTTCAAGGTCACACTAAAATTCGGTCAATATTCGTGTCTCAGCCATAACTCAAAAACAGAAAGTTCTTAGGTAGAAAACAAAAGAATCAGCAAAATATTCGATCATGTTACCCCATGGGGGCATTTGCTTCATCATGACGCATCTGGTTTGAGGATCATAATTTGGCCACATTAATCACAGGCTGTATTGATCCCATTAGAGATGGCAGTTGAGGACACACATCACATCAAAGACGTTGGCGAGTGTTGAAAGCCAGAGGTTTTAATCTTTAAAAGCCTTGTTCTGAACTTGGTAACTGTCATTGCCTTTCTTGAGGTGCTTCATGTTAAGTTATGAGATAGTCATCACTGTAAACATTGAATTGTTATGACTGTGCTTTCTAGTGAAGTCTTTGCTGTTTAGGCAACCAAGACTTGACTAGAAACCACTGCTGTGCCACAAATCTTGAGGTTGAGTGAATTTTGTTTTTCCACAGGTACTGGACACAAAAAGTTAGATTAATTGGTAGGCATTCACCCTGAAACAATTATTATTTCATTTGCTCTCCAGTAAGAACACTGGAAAATGGAGCATTGCTTCTTTATTGTAATAAATACGTTTTGTTTCACAAATAAAATACAGTTAAAACTAGAAGTCCTGTCATGAAATGCGCACAAATAGCACGTTGATATGTGCGTTAATGTACGCGTTATGGCCCAAGTAAAGCTATCAAATTCTGCACATATTCCTGTGCACAAGCAATGTTTCAGCCAATGGACCTCCGGGTAACCCGGAGGTCCATTGGCAGAAACATTGCATGTGTTTGCTATGAGTAACCAGGAGAACCTGCCGTGCTTTGGATGCCATTCGATGTGGCAATTGCACGCAATTCCAATGCGCAATTAAGCCTAGATAAGCGCACTATTTGTGACAGGACTTCTAGTTTTAACTGTAGCACTTGGTGCCATTGCCTTGGGTGAGAGTTCTATAAAAGGGAAACATAGGTATAAATGATTGGCTTGACGTCTCTTTATGTGTTGTGGACCTGATATAGCCATAGATGATGAAAGTGACCTTAACCCTTTACTCAACATAATGGCCAAAACCGGCCAGCGCTGTTGTCAATATTCTCCAATTCATTTTCATTATATTTAGGCCTAAAAAAATAAAAAATCTGTTTCTCAGGCCCTCCCGCATGGTCCTTTTGGCTGCCGCATGCTCTCTTTTTATAACCAATTTAAACTTTAAAACAATTAAAATTAAATGTTTATGTCTGATATTTTACCCAAGTTAAAACAACTGATGAATTTGTCCCTTGAGTGCAAGAAGGCTTTGCAATGCTTTAGCATTGCAAAGCCTTCTTGCACTCAAGGGATGAAATACACCACCACTCATGCTATTCTGTAGATTATGAGGCCTAAAACTTGAACCAAGAACATGAACTTTTGATGGCAAAGAAGAAATTACTGAAATAAAAAATAAAATAAAAAACCGCTCGCCCGCATGCAATTTCACAAATAATGGCCTGAGAAACAGAAGATCTACTTTGTGTGGCCCAATTCATTTTCATTATATTTAGCTGCTATGAGTAGCTCTATATGTGGCAATGTTGGTCGGTCTGTCACCAACGAGTTTAAAAAGCATCATAACTCCTAAAATACTTGATGGAATGACACCATACTTGGTATGCAAGTGTATTGTCATGATGTCTACACCCTCTCAATAGTGCATGTCATTCGGATAATTTCTGTCACATTTATGGACTTGTCACCAACAAGTTTTTTTTGTCACCGAGTTTTAAATCATCATTGGCGTTGCACGAATCGCCGCAGCTTCGGCACTGTGACAGTGCATATTGTTCATTTTTTGTTTCAAAAACATAGGTTATGATCCCTCATTGTAACGTGCACAGTGAGCTCGTTCCAATGAGGGGGTCATAACCTATGTTTTTGAGACAAAAAAGGAATAAATGTAGTTAAGGCCTAAACAAATAAAAAATCTGTTTTTCAGGCCCTCCCGCATGGTCCTTTTGGCTGCCGCATGCTCTCTTTTTATAACCAATTTAAACTTAAAAAAAATAAAAATTAAATGGTTTATATCTGATATTTTACCCAAGTTAAAAAAGTTAATGAATTTGTCCCTTGAGTGCAAGAAGGCTTTGCAATGCTTTAGCATTGCAAAGCCTTCTTGCACTCAAGGGATGAAATACACCACCACCCATGCTATTCTGTAGATTATGAGGCCTAAAACTTGAACCAAGAACATGAACTTTTGATGGTTAAGAAGTAATTACTGAAATAAAAAATAAAATAAAAAAACGCTCGCCCGCATGGAATTTCACAAATGATGGCCTGAGAAACAGAAGATCTACTTTGTGTGGCCTTAGCTGCTATGAATAGCTCTTTCTGTGGCAATGTTGGTCGATCTGTCACCAATGAGTTTAAAAAGCATCATAACTCCTAAAATACTTGATGGAATGACACCATACTTGGTATGCAAGTGTATTGTCATGATGTCTACACCCTCTCAATAGTGCATGTCATTCGGATAATTTCTTTCACATTTATGGACTTGTCACCAACGAGTTTTTTGACATCATTGGCATTGCACAAATCATCGCAGCTTCGGCACTGTGACAGTGCATCTTGTTCATTTTTTGTCTCAAAAACATAGGTTATGATCCCTCATTATAACGCGCGCAGTGAGCTCGTTCCAATGAGGGGGTCATAACCTATGTTTTTGAGAAAAAAATGAATGAAAGTAGTTATTCAACAAATATTTTTGCATGTGTCGTCTGCTTTTCCTGTTAGCTAAAGGGTTAAAGACTAACAACTACCGTATTTACTCTATGTATTGGGACACTCTATGATTTGGGACACACATTTTTTCCAGAAAACTATATTTTTTTTTATGCTCCAAAGTTTGGGACATTCAGGAGATTTGTTTCCAGTTGGCCCGTTGCTAGTAGCAGACGACACTCATAAAAAAAAATTCTTGAGTAACTGAAAATTTTCATTTTTTGCTTCCAAAACATAGCTTATGATCCCTCATTTAAACGACTGCAATGCGCTCGTTCCAATGAGGGATCATAAGCTATGTTTTGGAAGCAAAAAATGAAAATCTAAAAAAAAATTGGACGGCGATTTTCGTATAGAGTGATGGAAAACGAATCACACACAACTTTATTCAGCATCAAATCAAGACCAGGCTCTGTTCTTTCCCCATTTTCTAAGAATTGGGACACCTGTGAAAATAATTATTTTTAGCTGCCCCAATACATAGAGTAAATACGGTAATTTCTTTTGCAGACAAAAAGAAGTCAGGTTCCGAAAAAGATACTGATACAGGCCTTGGTACTGACAGTAATCATGATGATGTCATGTCCACTAGAGATTACTTAAATCATATATCTGGTAATACTGAGATGTACAGTGATAGAGTTCTAACTGATGATCTCCTAAGTGGCCAAGGTGAGTTTTCTACTCCTACAGGCACATTCAGGTTCGTTGGGGGGTACTATGGTTTCTGGAGAGGCACAAAGTGCCTGAATTTTAAAAAAATTGTTTGAAAATTACCAAACATTTTGGAAAAAGCCGTCGAAAGTGCTTGAAAGATTTTAATTGGTCTGTTTCAGTCACATAATGTGCTTATAAACTGTGGTAAGGCCACACAAAGTAGAAATTCTGTTTCTCAAGCCAGGTTTTGTAAAATTGCATGTGTGCAGGCGTTTTTTTATTTTATATTTTATTTTTGTAATTATTTCTTTGCCATCAGAAGTTCATATTCTTGGTTTATTTTATGTTTTAGGCCTCATAATCTACAGAATAGCAAGGGTGGTGGTGTATTTCATCCCTTGGGTGCAACAAGGCTTTGCAATGCTAAAGCATTGCAAAGCCTTGTTGCACTCTAGGGACAAATTTATCAATTTTATTAACTTGTGTAAAATATCAGACATAAACCATTTAATTTTTATTTTTTAAAGTTTGCATTGGCCATAAAAAGAGAGCATGCGGGAGGGCCTGAGAAACAGATTTTTAATTTTATTAAGCCTAAATATGTATTTTTTTCAGTTTCTGTCTGTATCCCAGAATGAAATTTTGATGCTAGCTCACTTGACATCATTTCTTGGTAAGCTCTCTCTGAGAGCTTCCCAAGAAGTGATCTCAAGTATTGGGATTATGAACAAAGGTAATAAGTGGCAGAAATGAGGGCTTAAAATTCATGCGAAAATCAGAATCAATTCTCACAATTGATTCTCATACAGTTCAGTCACCATGGACTGATCATAATCTACACATGGACAATGATGCCCACGCATGCATTTATCGGATAATAAAAATCAGCAGCACAACTTGGTGCTTCATTAATTAATTTTTAGCTCAACTTTGGCGAAATCAAATTTGAGCTTATGCCATGGCCCGTCGTTCGTCTGACCGTCTGTCCGTCAACAATTGGATACGGCTCGGGCTAGAGGCCGTATTTATGAACCGATCTTTACGAAACTTCTTGGGTACCTTTGTTATGACCGTGGGACGAGAACGAGTGTTTTTGGGTGTGGTCCAAAATTCAAGATGGCTGCCAGCCGCCATTTTGTACCGACGATGCAGAAATCTGTTTTTATCTCAACTTTGGTGAAGCCAAATTTGAGCTTATGCCATGGCCCGTTGTCCGTCGTCCATCTGGCCGTCTGTCCATCTATCCGTACGTCAACAATTGGATATGGCTCTGGCTAGAGGCCGTATTTTTGAACCGATCTTTACGGAACTTCTTGGGTACCTTTGTTATGACTGTGGGACGAGAAAGAGTGTTTTGGGGTGTGGTCCAAAATTTAAGTTGGCTGCCAGCCGTCATTTTGTACCGATGATGCAGAAATCTGTTTTTTGTACAGAACTTCCATATGAAAGCTCTGATCTGAATAATTTTTTGTATGAATGTTTAGTACCATGAGATAGATCACATATCATACGGGTTTTTTTCTCGTGCTTAAATTATGCAAATTAGACTAACTTTGATGCATTTAGTGTTACTTTCAGCGCTGTAAGTGCAAATGCCAATATGGCTTAGGCTAAAGGCTGCATTTATGAACCGATCTTTACGAAACTTCTTGGGTACTTTGTTATCACCGTGGGACGAGAACGAGTGTTTTTGGGTCCGGTCCAAAATTCAAGCTGGCCGCTGGCAGCCATTTTGTTCAAAATTAGGGGCAATCAGATTTTTGCACAGAACTTCCACATGAAAGCTCTGATTTGTATAATTTTTTGTATGAATGTTTAGTACCATGGGATACATCACATATAATACAGGTTTTTGTTCTCGTACAGAAATTATGCCAATCAGATGAACTTTGATTTATTCAGTGCTATTTATACACAGTAAGTGCACATGTCAATACGGCTCGGGCTAGAGGCTGTATTTATCAACCGATCTTAACGAAACGTCTTGGGTAGCTTTGTTATCACCTTAGGACGAGAACGAGCGTTTCTGAGTGCGGTCCAAAATTCAAGATGGCTGCCAGTGGCCATTTTGTACCGAAATTAGGTCTAATCAGTTTTTTGTACACAACTTCTATACGGCTCAGGCTAGAGGCCATATTTATGAACCGATCTTTACGAAACTTCTTGGGTACCTTTGTTATCACCGTGAGATGAGAACGAGTGTTTTTGGGTGTGGTCCAAAATTCAAGATGGCCACCAGCAGCCATTTTGTACCAAGATTAGTGCAATCAGTCTTTTGTACAGAACTTCTGTATGAAAGTTCTGATTTGAATCAATTTTTGTATGAATGTTTAGTAACATGGAATACATCACATATAGTACGTATAGTAGTATTTTTTTCTCGTGCAGAAATTATGCAAATTAGATGAACTTTGATTTATTCAGTGCTACTTATACACTGTAAGTGCACATGTCAATACGGCTCAGGCTAGAGGCTGTATTTATGAACCGATCTTCACAAAACTTCTTGGGTACCTTTGTTATCACCTTCGGACGAGAACGAGTGTTTCTGGGTGCGGTCCAAAATTCAAGATGGCTGCCAGTGGCCATTTTGTACCGAAATTAGGTCCAATCAGTTTTTTGTCACAACTTCTACACAGCTCATATTTGTGAACTGATCTTCACAAAACTTCTTGCGTACCTTTGTTTTCACCTTGGGGCAGGAATGAGTGTGTTTTGGGATGCCTTTGTTATCACTGTGCTATGAGAACAAATATTTTGGGGTTCAGTCAGACCCACTCTGGGACACAAAAGATTTCTTTTCTAGTTTAGCATCTGACTGTCACCCACCTTTACAATACTTTACCTATACATTTGTTACAGGCTATGGTCAGTATTTATGTACAGACCATTATAATACTTTATATGTACCTTTGTTATCAGGTCATTACCTAGATGTTTGTCATTGCTGTGTCACATACTATACATGTACATGTCTTCGTCTTGACAAGTTGAGCTACAGTGTCATTGACACTTTCATTTGATGATTATTCCTATAATTAGTGTTTGGAATCTAATATTATTAGGTCCGTGTAAATATTGCTCACCTGTGGAAAGTGATCAGTCCATGGTAACCATACTGTAAGGGGTACAATTCTTACAAAATGTTCATTTGATTTCCAGTGTAGATTCTGAAACTGTTCTAAATATTTTTGCTACCTCATAAGATTACACATTTAGTTAGCAATGTTCAGGCATTCCGCCGGGCAGTTTTTCGGTCCGGTAAACGGACCCATTCCCCCAAAATCAAGCAGCAATTTTTCCCCCAGAAGTTGAGTTTTTTCCTCTATACGTTTTTCTTAAATGTATTCAATAAAGTTGAAATCGTATACAAAAGTCATTCTCTAGGCTAGTATCAGCATTACTATTGAATCCTCAAAGAAGCAGAGGGATGTGTTTATTATTTGCCGGGATCGTAACTTCGACTACCGGTATTTATAGAACGCAAGATATTCCCAAAGTTCGGCAAAATCGTGGTGACCTCACGTCACCATAGACAAATATATCAGCCAATCGGTGCTCTTTTTATTTATATCTCCTGAAGACATTTCGCGAACTGTTTGACTGATAATGATGAGATGATCATACTGGTCCGAAACGACCACCGATGCTGCAAATCCAGTACCGATGGGGCGAATAGACTGTGGTGCCATACGACCTTGTTGCCAAACGACTTTTCCCCAACAAAGTAGGGTCGATTTAGAAAAAAAAATGCTCATTTGACTAAACTTTTAAAACGAAAACAAATTTCGTTTCGTTCTGCATTTTCAATTATATACGTTGAAGCATATTGGGTTGCGTAAAAAAAAGAAGTCAAGGTCGCAGTCGCTGTGGCGCCGTCACTGTCAGAATTCGTGGATTCGTGTTGTTTTGCGTTTGTATTTTTATGAAAAATTGGACCAAATGTCGTAGTATTGTATGTTCTGTAAAAATTTTGAGTATTGCAGAGGAAAAAAATACATGTTTTCATCTTCAATTATTCAGCATTTTTGCGAGAAAAATGCTCCCAGAGGCCACCAGAGAGCACCTAGAAATCAAAATTTTCTTGGGGGGAGAACCCCCCCCCCAAACCCCCCTATATTTGCACGTGCCTTTGGCACGTGCAACAGACGCCTTTGGCGTCTGTATTTTATTTTTTTTCCAATACCGGACCCCAAAATTTTCCCCTCGCGGAAGCCCTGATGTTGTGTATACAGATATTGGAACTAGGGCTTTTTCTAGGGGGGGGGGGGGGGGCACAAAATTTGCAAGACGTGACATCCTATTTTTTATTCGGCTCCTTTTTACACCCACCCACCCACTACGTGCAAATTTTCTACTACCGTTCTGAGACACCCACCCCCCACTCTCCCATTAAAATCCAAAATAAACTTATAAACTTAGTAGGCACAGCTGTCTTTAGGGGGTTTTCATAATGTTCTTAACCCTTTACCCAACGTAACGGCCAAAACCGACCAGCGCTATTCTAAAAAATCGCCAATTAATTTTTATTATTTTTTCATTATTTGTCTCAAAAACATAGGTTATAACCCCTCATTGGAACGAGCTCGTTCCAATGAGGGGTCATAACCTATGTTTTTGAGACAAAAAATGAAAAAAAATAGTTATTCTGTCATTTTTGGCAAGTGTTGTCTGCTTTTCATGTTAGGTAAAGGGTTAAACTGGTACCACCAATTTAAACCTCTGTGGGCTGCTGTGGGCCCCAATCTACAAATGACAAGCTGTTCATTATAGGCTTGGCCAGAGCAGGTGTACATATACGGGAACAAATTTTCATTTGAATTGTTCCCAAAATATTGTCTGCACATTTTCTACATTTCGAACAAGACACCTACCCCCTACTAACGAGTGACATTTTCCCAGTTTAAGCCCAATATTCTCACACATGAAGCCTCCTGATGTTGTATTTATGTTAAGAGTGTGACGTACAACATCATCTTTAAGGTTTGAAACACAAATGATGGTATATATTAGCTGATATATTGATATATTTTTAAAAAATTTAAAAAATTGCACAAGTTGGAAATGCACATTTTTGGCGCACTCAAGAGACCCATCCACCCCCACGTCACGTCTTGCAAATTTTTGGTGGCCTCCCCCTGGTTAAACTCTTAGTAAATATTTAAAGATGAGGTTTGTATTTTACTATAGAATATGTACTGTTTGTACTCATAAACATATAACAGTTAGACCTAAAAAATCTATTTCTCAGGCCCTCCCACAGGGTCCTTTTGGCTGCCGCATGCTCTTTTTTTATAACCAGTGCAAACTTGAAAAAATAAAAATTAAATGGTTTATGTCTGATATTTTACCCAAGTTAATAAATTGATAACTTTGTCCCTTGAGTGCAACAAGGCTTTGCAATGACGAAATACACCACCACCCATGCTATTCTGTTGATTATGAGTTCTAAAACATAAAATAAACCAAGAAAATGGCCTTTTGATGGCAAAGAAATAATTACAAAAGAAAAAATTAAAATAAAAAAATGCCTGCCCACATGCAATTTTACAAAAAATAGATTGAGAATATTATTATCCCTGGTGAATGAGGGTGTGCAATGGAGAAATCTCACCCGAGAGCAAGAAATTTGGGCATCTGGACCAAATATCCTGTCCCGAGGGTGAGATTTCCCCATCTCTCACCCACTCAGGGATATTTTTTCTCCCCCTACCAAAAATAATTCAGGGGCACGTGTAGCTATATCAAACAATTTTGTTGTCCATTTCTGAAAAAAAAAAACTGATTTGCTCATCGGAAAGAGCGCTCAAAAGTTCTGTATATATCACAGGTATTTACGACGACATTAAATCCCAATGTCGGCAAGATGGGTTCAAGATTTGTAGCAAAATGAACATTGACAAACATAATGGCAAACAAAAAATTTGTATAAAAGAGTCAAGTGTCCTTTGGTTTTGTGGTCAGTGTTTTTATTTCGATTTTCCTCGACAAACGTTCATTTGCTAATATTTCCGAAACGTGATGCCATGTTGTTTGTTTATGGAAGAATGTGCGATGATTAAAGTTTGTTCAGATTTTGTCCCTGGGTTAATATTTGGGCTCCCAACAGGTCGCCAAATTTTAATTTACTGCAATATGAGGGAATAAATTTAAAAACCTTCTTCTCCAGAACCATCTAGTAGAATCTTTTGATATTTGGTACACAACATCTCTAGGGGAGGGGGGGGGGGGGGGGGGGGGGGGGGGGGGGGGTTGAGATACAAGTTGTTCAAATTGGGTCCCTGGTTAATATTTGCACTCTCTATTGGGAGGGGGGTGGGGGGGGGTGGGGTGGTGCAGTGACTGCAGTGGCATAACAACTTTTGGAAGTTTGGCAGAGCTTGTCTACAGCCAATAGAATTTGAAGCAGTCAGGAAGACCTATGATAATATTCATCTGACATGGACGCCAGAGTTATGAAAAATTTTTCATGACTCCATTCCTCTGTAGTGTTGATGAACTATGACTAACTGAATGTGACCCAAAATACTTTGTTGAACCACTTTGTCAGGTCAGCGATTAAGGCCCCTTGGGGTCTCTTGTTTAGTTTCTATTTACAGAGGAACAGAAACATGATGTGGCTTTGTGACACCGTCAAGGAATGTGCTGTCGTCGCAAATCAGTCAAGAGTTAGTGGCAAAAGAGCTCGGGTATTAGACAAGGCCTAGATCCTTAGTAGGATTGATAACCTTGTCGCCAGCTAGCTCAACCGGCAGATCTACCTTGAGTTCTGCGATCAGAGGTTGTTGGTAGGAACTTGGCGGTCAAGTTCTGAGGTATGCTCATACAGGTCTGTGATTGTGAGCAAGAGAGAGGTCCCTCTCTCTTCTAGCAACATCTGCGATCAGATGTTGTTGGTAGGAACTTGTCTCGGTCTGACAAGGTCAGAGATACACTCGTCCAGGTCATCCGTGATTGCGTGCAAGAGAGAGGTCCCTCTCTCTTATAACAACTCTGTGTCAGATGTTGTTGGTAGGAACTTGGCGGTCAAGTTCAGAGGTATGCTCGTACAGGTCCGTGATTGTGAGCAAGAGAGAGGTCCCTCTCACTTATAACAACATCTGCGGTCAGAGGTTGTTGGTAGGAACTTGGCGGACAAGTTCTGAGGTATGTTCGTTCAGGACGACCCTGATTTCGAGCAAGAGAGAGGTCCCTCTCTCTTATAACAATTCCTGGGGCAGAGGTTGTTGGTACGAACTTGTGTCAGTTTAACTTACGTCCATAGACTGCCGCGGTGTCCAGTGTTATAGTTTCCTCTTAGACTTCCGCCTTGGCCAGTGTTATAGCTTCTATGTTCGAAAAGTACACAACCGCGCAGGTCCGTTGTCGCCAGTTGGCTCGAACGGTGAAGTAGTTACTCAGCCCATGAGAACTATGATGCCGGGTGTAGACGATCCGGGCTAGAAAAAGTGAGATCATATAGGGTGGAACGATCGATATGATATGCAATTATGCTCACCCAGTGACGACGGAAGGAGGAAACCGATAAGGTCCGGGGCCGGCTAGTCTTATGGTTTCCTCTACATACGGATAAGTGATCTTTATATTGCACAGGGCCATAAAACCCGATGAGTGGTGTTAGTTCCCTGTTGCAGGTGCAACAGTTAAGATTGGATACTTGGACCGTGACTGGATGTATCGCATTTGTATTGTATTTAAAGCTTGTGGGTAAGTCCTCTATGAATTTTAAAAAGTCAAGGGCAAGGTTTCACGGAAGCTTATGTCCCTTGTCTAAAACAGCTAGCTCATCCAGCAGATCTCACTCGTATGTGGATGATGTGATGCCGGGTATGTCCACAGCGGTCGAGAGAGAATAGGGTGTAGCGAGCACTGTGGATCGAATCCATGCTCCCCTAGTGTTGATGGAAAGAAGAAGACGACAAGTTCTGAGGTGTCATGTCCGGTGAAGAGAAAAAAAGAGGATCAAGCACTCCCGACCGCACCTTGGCTAAGTGACTCAGGTTTCCCAGTCTTCATCGTCAAAAGTCAATCTTTAGTAAGAAGTCGCACCATCTAGTAGCCAAGGAGATGAGGTTTCATTCATGGGGTCGTCGGCAGTAATAACTATATATTGGACTCCCTGTCCTAGGAGCAGCCGGCGAAGAGGCTATTTGTGACCGCTGTTCCTCAGGCCTCTGTAACGGACTTGCTGTCGCAGTTGCACAGCAAATCGCAGTATTCCTGCTAAGGTAGACGCACTCAACCTCGTTCTCAAAATTTTGAGCTGTTGTATAGTGCTTATTTGGTGCAGTCACCGACCTGTTTAGATGCTAGTAACTGTGATTCTATCTGATTTAATCATATTATGGATAGGATAACTTTCCTTCCGGAACAACTCTTGGATGATATAGATATTATACATATCATTTCCTTGATCTTGTTCCAGTGATTCAAAATGCTGCGAGCAATTTTGAAAAGCCACTAGCGTAGTTAGACGCTGACTTCATCTGGTTAAGAACAGGGTAATAAGATCTCTTTCCGGTTAAGTCTACATGGGTGTTGCAGATCTTCGATTCTGTATACGACACCATATATTATCTTCTGGCAGAAAAAAAAAGTAATTCGGTTTCTTATCTTCTTCCTCTGTATTTTTAATCATTTGTGATGGTTCACATACTTGTAAAAACAGCAGGGGAAGATGTTGAGAGTTCCTCAGCATTGATTGAGCAGGCTAAGATCCTAGTTTTAGCCTTACCTTCATCATTTAGCTGTTTGCTCGGATGCAATTGAGAAGATAATTTCTTTAGTCAGAGCGAATTTAGTCTCATGGTCTTATGTACTTAATTTTAAGTACTGTTTTGTGGTCATTGTACCTTTTAAAATTCTTTCCAGACATAGTATTTATTTCTCGGTCTTAACTTATGTTAAGTGAGAGTTATGCTGATGCAACGAAGCCTTGAGTCTTCATCTTTGCATTTGACTAGGTGGAAAACTTGCATAGGTCGCTTTAGTCTTCCAACTCTAGTTTTTATGATAAGAACTATTCTTGTCTCTTTAACCTGGGGTCTAATGTACCATCACCAGCAGAAAGAGTACGAGAGGTTGTCCTAGACTCAAATCGTCTATTAGGACTCATAGCAAAGGTATAGGTATACTTAAGTCTTTGATGGTAACCTTTCATTATTGTAGGATTAAACTACAAGAAAACATCTATTCTTGACTCTTTAAGTTGGGGTCTAATCGACTACTGCCAACAAAAGAGCAGGAGAGTTTGTCCTAGACTCAATTCTCTTATAGGCTCATAGCAAAGGTATAGGTATCTCTCCTATACATAATTCTTTAGGTTTGTTTATACAAGCACTTGGTTAGGGGTTTCTAGTCAGACTGAGTTACTGATCAGACTCCTCTGAGACGGTGGTTCGAGTCTCTTATAGAACTCGGTCCGGCATATTTTGTCTGGATGTCGATAAATAGATTATTTATTATTATCTTTCAGTCTGTAAGCGAATGTTCGGCAATTGCAGCGAGTATAGTTCTTTAGATCACTTGTATTGTGAACTAGATAATGTCTCATGGGATTTATGATAGGATTCATGTATCCCACTATTCATTTGGCTGGTTCTTCTGTTTCACAGAGCGAATTAACCAGCTGTTTTGACTCGCTTTTATCTGTTATCTGACGCATTAACTGCGATAGTTTTATGCGCCGGATGGAATTGTGTGGAGCGGCTTGGAATGTTTTTTCGATGGGTTGCTTACACACTTGTCTACTCCAGTTATTAACTGTAGTGGTAGACGTTTTTCCCTCTTGACCTGTTTTGTTTTAGAGAATCTTTTAACATAAGGTCAAGTTTGGGCATATATTACGGTTTTCTCTATTATTTCGGATGAGAGGCCATATATTGCGTTACAATCCTGAGTCCGAGGGTCTCTCTATGTACATCAGAGTTTATCAGAAGAGAAGTAATGCTTCTGTAGTCATTATTTTTCAATAGAAGGGACATTTATGTTCATTCTATTGTTAAATAAGTCAGTTAGCTATTTGTACTGCTTGGGTTATTTATCCTCCAATTAGCAGTCAATGCTTAAAATTTCAGTGCATAAGTAAGTGCTGGCTATATCTTGCGCTTATTCTAACTGTTTGGCTATTATATGATCTTATGTGGGATCTC
The DNA here is from genome assembly GCA_031216915.1 of Pictodentalium vernedei. Lineage (NCBI taxonomy): Eukaryota > Metazoa > Mollusca > Scaphopoda > Dentaliida > Dentaliidae > Pictodentalium > Pictodentalium vernedei. Next base: position 25,991,157 of record CM062294.1, read on the forward strand.
TTCAGCAGGCCTGGAAATAAGTGGTCGGTCACGGACAGTGACCGGCACAAAACGATGTGACAGGCGCTAACTGTATCCAACCAGTCATGAATGACCGGCGTATATTTTTCCCAAGTATATTAATTTTTTACATGAGACCTTGTGTTCTGAATCATTAATTATGGCTGTTGGTGGTGACTAATTTCCACATTCGAATATATTCTCTAAAATAAATACAAATACAGAATCGCAAAACACAAGACACATTTATAAATGAGAGACGCTCCTTTTGCAATCGAAACTGAAACTCATTTGTACTCCATTTTTTCCGAGTATGTTCTTCAAATCGAACCAGATGATCCCCTCCTCTTACCATTCCTTTGTTTAATATACTTTTTTCGAAGACTGTGAGCAGAATTTGTCATAATTTCCAGAAAGCTTTACAGTAATTCAGTAATACTTCCAGAAAAATATAACCAGTTTTAACTCAGGTGACAGATGTGCAAGTGCCGATTATATTTGGTGCCGAGGTTACCTGATGCCGAAAATGATGGGGTTGGTTTTGACCAGGTGCCAGATTTCCCAGTGGTGAGACGTCCAGGCTCCAGGTGCGGAGATGTTCAGAATTCAATTTCAAAGAAATTGTTGCACTGGAGTCCAGTTGTTATGTTTTAAGAAAAAAAGAAGTGACATGCGGACTGAAGACATCCCCATCATGCAGTTTAGTGTTATAAAACTTAACTGTCAATTCAATAAAATTGAACGCACGTAGGCCCTAAATTTTGTATATCGTTATGGTGTTAGCCTAACATAATTTACATGGGTTTTGCTCTAGCTAATGTTTGATTTGGAAGCCAAAAAATATGACCGACCTGGGTTACTATATGACCGAGCCGATCATTATGGAGCCGGTCATTATGACCAATGCACCAAACCAAAAAAAGTTGTTTCCAGGCCTGTCTTCAGGATAGTTAAGTTTTTGGTGTATAGGAATAATAGTTTCCATTATTTGTGTCGCTACTATAAGGCTTTTGAGCGCATACATTGATGCTCAGTCATTTTCATGGGAATGAATGATAGGATATGTGTATCCTTCAATTTGTTTGTTTTTCTATTGATTTTTATGCTATTGAGCATTTGCCAGAAGCTTCCTCCCCATTAGAAGGTTTTCTTCTTTAAGGGATGTTTTATTCTTCATGTCATTCTCCGCTCTCAGTGGCATTATGGGGTATTCAGACGTGAAGTAGCTTTATGATCTCTATATTATTGCTGGCTACATCAGCAATGATTAAGTAATGTGGGTGAGGAGGTTTCGACATATATTTGAATTCCCCCACACACATTCACGCTGTCGCGTATGTATTTTTTAATACAAACATACTTTGCATCTGGGTCGTGTTGTATGGCACTATCATACGCATACATGCAGTTCTGTTGCATTTGTTTCCGGTATTTAATTTCTGATTTTGGAGCCGGTTTTTTCATACTCACCTCCATTTCTAGATCCTGGTCTCTATTATGTCGGTTCTCAAATCACATATTCTCACGTGTTTATAGTTGTAGATGTCAAATAGTACACATTGGAGAGTGTTTTTACCGGATTTCAGAGGCCTCCTGTGAATGATCTTGAAGCGTGTTTTCTCTGCAGAGATTGTTCATCTTATCCCACTTTTGTATGTTATAATTGATTTTTCACTGATTTCGTTGTACTTGTATACGGCATCTGCAGTGCATATTTTATAGTGGATAATGTTATTTACCAAAATCATCGCTATAGCCTTGGCTTGTGAAGTGGCATTAAGCACCATTTATTACTCATGAATTAATTTGTTGAGTGCCTGATTGATATTTATATTGTTTCCGGGAACTGCTTACTGATTCTAGAGCTCTCCCCTCCTTTTGAAGTTATGTTCAAAAAAAGGGTGGGGGGGGCATTTTGTCCACTTCTCTGCCTTATGGGGTATGTAACTATTGAAGAAGCTATCTTGTCCATATTATGTTCGGCGATCAGCTGCAATATTATTGTGTGGCTTGGGTTTATGGGAAATTTCTCTCATTCTCAGTATGCCTTAATTATTTTTAGGGCCTAGTCCAGACTAGTCTCTAAAATTGTTTATTTGTTACATCTTAATTAACATGATTTTATGCTTAGATTTAGGATGTACATAATTGGATACATATTAGGTTTGATCTCTTCTATTATGGTATTAAGAGACATACATGTAATTCTTATTTCTTCATCATGAATTGAAGGATTTGATCTATGTTGATATACTATTTCCAAAGTTCTAGGCCCTCCGCCTTTTTTCAATTAGGTAAGTCTGGGTCATTGGTACATTATAAATATGTTAAAAAATTTATAGTAATTTATATATTTTTAGCTCAACTTCAGCGAAGCCAAATTTGAGCTCATGCCATGGCCAGTTGTCCGTCTGTCCGTCTGTCTGTCAACAATTCAATACGGCTCGGGCTAGAGGCTGTATTTATGAACCGATCTTTACGAAACTTCTTGGGTACCTTTGTTATGACTCTGGGACGAGAACAAGTTTTTTGGGGTCCGATCCGAAATTCAAGTTGGCCGCTGGTCTGGTGTCCATTTTGTACAAACTTAGGTGCAATCAGAGTTTTGCGCAGAACTTCCATATGAGAGCGCTGATTTGAATAATTTTTTGTGTGAATGTTTAGTACCATGGGATACATCACATATTATACGGGTTTTTTTCTCGTACCTAAATTATGCAAATTAAACTAACTTTGATGTATTTAGTGTTACTTTTCAGCACCATAAGTGCCAATGCCAATACAGCTCTGGCTAGAGGCCGTATTTATAAACCAATCTTTACGAAACTTCTTGGGTATCTTTGGTATCGCCGTGGGACGAGAACGAGTGTTTTTGGGTGCAATCCGAAATTCAAGATGGCCGATGGCAGCCATTTTGTACAAAATTAGGTGCAATCAGATTTTTGCACGGAACTTCCGTATGAAAGCGCTGATTTGAATAATTTTTTATGTGAATGTTTAGTACCTTGGGATACATCACATATAATACGGGTTTTTTTTCTCGTGCTGAAATTATGCAAATTAAATGAACTTTGATTTTTTCAGTGCTACTTACACACAGTAAGTACACATGTCAATACGGCTCACGCTAGAGGCTGTATTTATCAACCGATCTTCACGAAACTTCTTGGGTACCTCTGTTATCACCTTGGGACGAGAACGAGTGTTTCTGAGTGCAGCCCAAAATTCAAGATGACTGCCAGTGGCCATTTTGTACCGAAATTAGGTTTGATCAGTTTTTTGTACACAACTTCTATACGGCTCAGGCTAGAGGCCGTATTTATGAACCGATCTTTACGAAACTTCTTGGGTACCTTTGTTATCACCATGGGATGAGAACGAGTGTTTTGGGGTGTGGTCCGAAATTCAAGATGGCCACCAGCAGCCATTTTGTACCAAAATTAGTGCAATCAGTCTTTTGTACAGAACTTCTGTATGAAAGTTCTGATTTGAATAAATTTTTTATGAATGTTTAGTAACATGGAATACATCACATATAGTATGGGGTTTTTTCTTGTGCAGAAATTATGCAAATTAGATGAATTTTGATTTATTTAGTGCTACCTATACACTGTAAGTGCACATGTCAATACGGCTCGGGCAAGAGGCTGTATTTATCAACCGATCTTCACGAAACTTCTTGGGTACCTTTGTTTTCACCTTGGGACAGGAATGAGTGTGTTTTGGGGTGCCTTTGTTATCATTGTGCTGTGAGAACAAATATTTTGGGGTTCGGTCAGACCCACTCTGGGACTAAGATTTCTTTTCTAGTTTTAGCATCTGACTGTCACCCACCTTTACAATACTTTACTTATACATTTGTTACAGGCTACGACCAGTATTTATGTACAGGCCGTTACAATACTTTATATGTACCTTTGTTATCAGGTCATTACCTAGATGTTTGTCATTGCTGTGTCACATACTATACATGTACATGTCTTGACAAGTTGAGCTACAGTGTCATTGAAACTTTCATTTATACTTACCAATGACCCAGACAGGAATGGCCCTCCCATGAGTGGGCAGTACTGGGCACTCATACCTCCCTGCTGAATTATTATAATCTTTTTTTTTAGCTCACCGAAGGGCGCTTAACTCATCACAGGCCGTCAATTGTCCGACCGTCGTCCATCGTCGTGAACATTTTTCAAACAACTTCTCCTCTGAAACCACTGGTCCAATTTTCACAAAGCTTCATGTGGATGTTCATTACTATATGACAATTCATGATTGTTCAAACGAAATGGCCACGTCTCTTGGGGGCTCTGTATGGGGCATAATAACACCGTATGAATTATAGAAAAATTATTAAAAATTCTTATTCTCCAGAACAGTGGGCAGAAGTTTTAGAAACTTGGTATGCAGCATCTTGGTATGGGTCTGATTCAAGATTGTTCAAATCGGCCCCCTGGATTCATATTTGTGCTCACTATAGAAGCCCAAATTCGAACTTAGTGCATTTCAGGCAAATTTCTTAAAAAATCTTCTTCTCCAAATCCAGCAGGCAGAATCTTTTGATATTTGGTAAGCAACATTGTGGGGTGGATCTGATTCAAGTTTGTTCAAAACGGCCCCCTGGATTCATATTTGCGCTCAGTATAGAAGCCCGAATTCGAACTTAGTGCATTTCAGCAGTGCCTGAAATAACGATCGGACATGTACGGTCAAATTTACGGTCGGAAAAAAAAAATTAAATCACCAGCAATGCTGTCGCAAATGCCGATGCCCTGTAATTTTACGACGGCAAAAAGTTTTTAAGTGCAGATAAATAGACATTCGAAGTTATACAAGCATTGTAAACCAGCAGGGGTGTGCATGTATCGTATTTATTTGTGCATGAGTCGCCACCATAGACAGGAATTAATGCGAAGTTAGGTGACAATAAACATTATTTCCAGGGCCACATGAAGCTTTAGAAACTTGGTATGCAGCATCTTGGTATGGGTCTGATTCAAGATTGTTCAAATCGGCCCCCTGGATTCATTTTGATTTGATGGAGTTATTGACAAGATGATAACCGCGAAGACAGTTTGAAAATCATCTAATCTGTCCATAGACAACATGCACACAGGTCGAGGTCGCAGGTTTGATAACCTCATTGTCGAAAATGACATAATCTCAAACCGATGTCAACATTTTATTTCAAGGATATCGAATGGAAATGCGAGGATAAAACAGTATGCATTTTATCCATGTTGACCATGCCGGGATGTTTTTTTTTAATCTTTTAACTGAAAATAGCAAGTAGTGAGTTAAAAATGAATCTATTTCCACGATTTGATAATTGATAAATGAAATGAAAATGTAAACCAGACAAATTCACACAGAAAAAACTCTCCAATTGATATTCCCATGGGAAACGATCCTCACAGTCAAAAAACTATATGTAAATTATGAACAAAACATTTTCATACCAATTATACTTAACTACTTATATATAAGTCGCACCACCATTCATCATACATTTATCTAATAATAACGGAAATTTCAAAGGAGTATCAACTGTTTCAAGTGTGTGAGAATGCACCAGAGAACACCATTTACAACATAAGTTTAAAAAATTTTCTCAACATCCTGAGGGGCCACCCCTCCTGATAGCCTCCCCATCTTGGCACTATGCGCCAAGGCAGATGCTGCGCGTCGTTAAAGTTGTCCGCCCAAATTAAAAAGCCTTATTTCAGGCACTGCATTTCAGGCAAATTTCTTAAAAAATCTTCTTCTCAAGATCCAGCAGGCAGAATCATTTGATATTGGGTATGCAGCATGCTTGTGGGGGGTGAGATTCAAGTTTGTTCAAGCCAAGTCCCTGGGTTCATATTTGGGCTCTTTGTGGTAGCCCGAATTATAACTTAGTTCAAAATGAGGAATTTTCTTTAAAAATCTTCTTCTTCAGATCCAGCAGTCGGAATGTTTTGATATTTGGTATGCTGCATCCTTAAGGCTGTGAGCTTCAAGTTTGTTCAAGCCATGTCCCTAGGTCCATATTTGGGCTCACTGTGGGAGCTTGAATTGTATCTTAGTTGGAAATGAGGAATTTTCTTAAAAAATCTTCTTCTTCAGATCCAGCGGTCGGAATGTTTTGATATGTGGTGTGTAGCATCCTTAGGGGGGTGAGATTCCAGTTTGTTAAAGCCAAGTCCCTGGCTCCATATTTGGGCTCCCTGTGGGAGCCCGAATTATAACTTAGTCAATGTGAGGAATTTTTAGCTCACCAAAGGGTGCTCAACTTATCACTTGCTGTCCGTCGTCGTGAACATTTTTCAAACGACTTCTCCTCTGAAACCTCTGGTCTGATTTTCATGAAACTTCATGTGGATGTTTATTACTATATGGCAGTTCATGTTTGTTCAAATGAAATGGCCACGTCCCTTGGGGGCTCTGTATGGGGCATAAGTCTGATAGCACCATATGAAATATAAAAAAATTATTAAAAAATCTTCTCCAGAACCAGTTGGCAGAATTTTTTGATACTTGGTATGCAGCATCTTGGTATGGGTCTGATTCAAGTTTGTTCAAATCGAGTCCCTCAACCAATATTGGGGCTCACTATGGGGGCGTGAATTTTTATTTAGTGCAATTTAAGAAAAATTCTTTAAAAATCTTCTTCTCCCGAACCAATGGGCAGAATCTTTTGATATTTGGTATGCAGCATCTTGGTATGGGTCTGATTCAAGTTTGTTCAAATCGAGTCCCTTGATCAATATTGGGGCTCCCTATAGGGACATGAAATTTTCCTTAGTGCAGTGTAAGGAGAAATCTTCTCCAGAACCAGTGGCTAGAATCTTTTGATATTTGGTATACCGCATCTTGGTATGGGTCTGATTCAAGTTTGTTCAAATGTTGTCACTTGATCAATTTTGGGTCTCACTATGGGGACCTGAATTTTTACTTAGTTCAATTTAATAAAAAAAAATTTAAAATTTTCTTCTCCAGAACCAATGGGCAGGATCTTTTGGTATTTCGTATACAGCATCTTGGTATGGGTCTGATTCAGATTTGTTCAAATTGAGTCCCTCGATCAATATTGGGGATCACTAAAGGGGTGTGAATATTTACTTAGTGCAATTTAAGAAAATTTCTTTAAAAATCTTCTTTTCTGGAAGTGATGGGCAGAATCTTATGATATTTGGTACACAGCATCTTGGTATGGGTCTGATTCAAGTTTGTTCAAATTGAATCCCCCATTCAATATTGGGGATCACTATGGGGGTGTGAATTTTTACTTAGTGCAATTTAAGAAAAAATCTTTAACAGTCTTCTTCACCAGAACCAGTGGGCAGAATCTTTAGATATTTGGTATGCAGCATCTTGTTATGGGTTGGATTCACGTTTGTTCAAATTGAGTCTTTTGATCAATATTGGGGCTCACTATGGGGGCGTGAATGTGTACTTTGTGCAATTGAAGGAAAATTCTTTAAAAATCTTCTTCAGAACCATCATGCAGAATCTTTTGATGTTTGATCAGCAGCATTGTCCCATTCAGTCCTGTTGATGTTTTAGCTCCACAGAGAGTATAGATTTACTTTGTAGAACCTTAAGAATAGCTTTTGATAAAATTTGTGTCTTAACAGTATGGAACATTCGGTGTGCGCCTAAGGCCCCCTGGGGCCTCTTGTTATACAAAGAATGATTTATTTGGCACCAGATTCAGTGACTTCCTGGAGTCTGCGCATGCCGAAAGATAAAATGTATGGAGGGCCAGATAGGACTTCTAATTTTTGGTTTTGCATGCAAATTTTAGGGATTGGGGGCAAAATTTGTGTTTGACCCTAAATAATTTAGAGTTAGTACCAGCTAAGTCTGGGTCATTGGTAAGTATAAAAAATATATAAATTACTATAAATTTTTTAACTTTCTGAACCAATGCCCACATGGGAACCCTGGAAAGTGAAGCAGTGCTTGTTTACTGAGGTAAATAAATTCGACGGTGATTTTTGTATCATAAGCTATGTTTTGGAAGCAAAAAATGAAAATTTTTAGTTACTCAAGAATATTTTTTATGAATGTCGTCTGCTACTAGTGACGGGCCAACTGGAAACAAATCTGAATGTCCCAAACTTTGGAGCATAAAAAAAATATAGTTTTCTGGAAAAAATGTGTGTCCCAAATCATAGAGTGTCCAAATACATAGAGTAAATATGGTAATCGTGACCACAACATGGAGATAAAGTCAAAGTCAGTCAGTCGTTTATACCCCATGTTGCCTATTTTAGAGGACTTGGACCCCAAGCATTAGTGACTGGATCCTATTTTACCAGTAAAACGGTATTGGACTGAGTTAAAATGAACTCAGAAATGTGATTTGAACAAACTTAAATCTGACTTCTCTAAGAATAGTGTATATAAACAAGAGGCACCATGGGGCCTCGAGACACTCACCTGACAACAGTTGTTTAAAGAAGAATTTAATTAACATCTGTAGCTAGTTAACTCTAAAAAGGAATGAAGTTATTTAATTATTTAAAATGCGGTTGTCCATGCCAGATGATTTTTTTGTAGTACTGGGATGCTGCCACAAAATAATGCCCCAATTTCCAGTAATGCAAAACTCGGGAGTCCAAATATCAACCTATGTACGAAACTTGAACAAACTTGAGTTTGAGCTCTTCCCTTCCACACCAGGATGCTGTATACCAAATGTGAAAGCATTCTGACTGGGGTTCTAAAGGAGAAGATTTTTACATAAATTTCCTTTTATTTCACTAAGTTGAAGTTCAGGCTACCATAGGGGGCCCAAATATTAACCCGGTGACCAGATTTGAACAAGCTTGAATCTCACCCCCCCCCCCCCCTCCCCCTAGAGATGCTGTATGCCAAATACAAAAGCATTCCGATCGGTGGATCTGGGGAAAATGATTTTTAAAGAAATTCCCACATATAGCACTAAGTTAAAATTCAGGTTCCAATAAAAAGCCCAAATATTATCTCAGGGTCTCGAATCTGATGCTCCTAGAGATGTTGTATACCAAATATCAAAACATTCTAAGAGATGGTTCTGGAGAAGAAGAGTTTTAAAGAAATTCAATCATATAGCACTAAGTTAAAAAAGCCCAAATATTAATCCAGGGACCCAATTTGAATACACCTGAATCTGCCCCTCCCCCCCCTCCCCCCCCCCCCCCCCCCCCCCTAGAGAATACCAAATATGAAATGATTCTGACTGTTGAATCTGAAGAAAAATATTTTTAAAGAAATTCCCTCATATTGCACCAAGTTAAAATTTAGGATCGCATAGCCCAAATATGAACCCAAGGACTTGCTTTTAACAAATTAGAATGTGATCCATCTAGAGATATTGTATACCAAATATGAAAGCATTCTGACTGAGGGATCTGAAGAAAAAAGTCTATAAAAAAAATCCCCTCATACTGTACTGGTGGAACTGAAGAAGGTTTTTCAAGAAATTCCCTCATATTGGACTAAGTTAAAATTCAGGCTACCATACGGAGCCCAAATATTAACCCAGGCACCCTGATTTGAACAAACTTGAATCTAACACCCCTAAATATGTTTCATACCAAATATCAAAGCATTCTGAACGGTGGATCTGACTCAATAATATCAAATTTGGTTTGAATTGTACCATTGGTTCAGAAATTAGAAGTCCTATCTGGCCCCTCCATACATTTTACCTTTCGCGCATGCGCAGACTTCCAGGAAGTCACCGAATCTGGGTGCCAAATAAATCATTCTTTGTATAACAAGAGGCCCCAGGGGGCCTTAGGCGCTCACCGAATGTTCCATACTGTTAAGACACAAATTTTATCAAACGCTATTCTTAAGGTTCTACAAAGTAAATCTATACTCTCTGTGGAGCTAAAACATCAACAGGAGCTGAATGGGACAATGCTGCTGATCAAACATCAAAAGATTCTGCATGATGGTTCTGAAGAAGATTTTTAAAGAATTTTCCTTCAATTGCACAAAGTACACATTCACGCCCCCATAGTGAGCCCCAATATTGATCAAAAGACTCAATTTGAACAAACGTGAATCCAACCCATAACAAGATGCTGCATACCAAATATCTAAAGATTCTGCCCACTGGTTCTGGTGAAGAAGATTGCTAAAGATTTTTTCTTAAATTGCACTAAGTAAAAATTCACACCCCCAACATTGTGGGGCTGGATCTGATTCAAGTTTGTACAAATTGCCCCCCTGGTTCATATTTGGGCTCAGTATAAGAGCCCGAATTTCAACTTAGTGCATTTCAGGAAAATTTCTTGAAAAAATCTTCTTCTCCAGATCCAGCAGGAAGAATCTTTTGATATTTGGTATACAACATTGTGGGGCGGATCTGATTCAAGTATGTTCAAATTGGCCGCCTTGATTCATATTTGGGGCTCAGTATAGAAGCCCAAATTTGAACTTCGTGCACTTCAGGCAAATTTCTTGAAAAATCTTCTTCTCCAGATCCAGCAGGCAGAATTTTTGATATTTGGTATGCAACATTGTTGGGGGGGGGGGGGGGGGGGGGGGGGGGGGGATCTGATTCCCCTGGGTTCATATTTGGGCTCAGTATGGGAGCCCAAATTTGAACTTAGTGCATTTCAGGCAAATTTCTTTAAAAATCTCTTCAAGATCCAGCAGGTAGAATCTTTTGATATTTTGTTATGCAGCATGCTTAGGGGAGGGGGGGGGGGAGGGGGGGAGATTCAAGTTGTTCAAGCCAAGTCCCTGAGTTCATATTAGGGCTCACTGTGGTAGCCCAAATTATAACTTAGTTCAAAATGAGGGAATTTTCTTTAAAAATCTTCTTCTTCAGATCCAACAGTCGGAATGTTTTGATATTTGGTAATGCAGCATCGTGGAGCAGCTACGAGGCTTCCCAACATCGTAACTTCGCACTGCAGCACAGGCAGGGTTAGATTGGTTGGAGACATGCGCACCATCAACGTGCAGTATGTCTTAGTATACGGTGTTATCGTGCCCCCATGTGGGACAATAGGGGTTAAGTGCCTTGCCCAAGGCACAATGCGGGAGTCCGAATAGATCACTCAGACAGGTCACCCATCCAAGGACTAACCGAGCTCGATATTGCTTAACTTTGGTGAACTGACGAGAACCAGTTACAGGCAATGCCAACCACACCCTCTTTTTAATAAAATAAAAATTCTGTCGAAGCACGTTAGCATAACTTTAATTTTATATAATTACATTGTTATTATAGTTATACGTTTTGGGTCCAAATACTCAATTCCCATTGGTCAGCTGGATGAAAACGTCATAACCAAATGTAATTCATTTTCCAATTAATACATTAATTAATACATTTGGTCAAACTTTGACCCGCATTTACGGTAGAGCGCAGTTGACAGAATGTAATTTGGGTGGTGTTTGGGCGGGTTTTTTTTTTTAACTTTTAGCATCTCTCGTCTTTCTGCTTTGTTGTTTGGTAAAAAGTAGTTTAAACAGTTACGGAATGTAATTATAAGAATTGAATGCCATTTTTATAATCTTTATTGGAGTATGAACATGTGGGAATGGGTACAAATTATGTATGAATCCATTCGGGATTCATACATAATTTGTACCCATTCCTACACGTTCATACTCCAATAAAGATTATAAAAATTGCAGTCAATTCTTAAAATGGCCAGAGTTTGTGATGGCATAGTTCTAACAAGGATCCTTCAGTCATTACCCCCCTCCTCTTGTTAGGAAAATGTGAGGATGGAGTAATGACCTGAGGACCAAGTTAGGGCGAGTGAGGGCAGTGCCTTGAAAATTCTTGGAATTTTGGTACTGTAGGACTTGGAACTTGCTGAAATATATCAAGAAATGGCCATGAATAGCCTTGAAGTTTTAGCTCAACTTGAAGTCAGGCTGAGCTTTTGGTGTCAGCTGGCTTCAAGAGTAGGTTCGTCCACAACTACAGAAGTCATATTTATGATTGAATCACTTTGAAGCTTGGTATGCTTGTTTTGACCTCTAGATGGGAGCTATCGATTTTCTTCCATTTCCATAAAAAAAACATTGCCACTGGCAACGACCATTGAACTTAGTTCAGTTAGGCATCAGT